>NDGN011114590.1:0-12042 GCA_002564285.1 Tympanoctomys barrerae | reverse complement strand
GCATGACCTGAGGCTCCCTCTCCTCTTAGATTTAGGTGGCGCTTGAGGGGGTGGAAGAGAACAAAATGGGAGTCCAGTGGAGGAGAGAGAGACTGGGGTTAGGGTTGACCCCCTCTCTGAATTAGGCACTGAGTTCAGTAACCTCTAGGATCCAAAGGTTCTCGACTCTCATCTTTTCCTGATGATATCCAGAGTCTGCCTGAAGTGTTTTCCCTAAAGCCCTCAGGAGGGTAATTGATTGCTCACAGATTGAGGTAAAGGAAGTCCCCTCTGGTGAATTTTGCTGATTCAATCCTATAGAATGCTGCCTGGGCTTTCTTTCACTGGTAAAGCAAGGTTTGCTTTACTCCAAACTAATCAAAAGTATTGTGAGGCCAGGTTTAAGAGAGGTTCTTAGTTTAATGTGAAACAGACCTAGGCTTGCTCTTAACTCTGGTACATACTAGTTGTGTGAGCAGTGAGCCCAATTCCCCTCCTCTAGGCCATGAGGATAATGAGCTTCACAAAGGTCTGCTGGTAAAAGGCAATGAGATCATGTGTTAAGGGTGAGCAGTGTTAAATTTAATTTCCTATAGCCTGCTCCTCCTCTTGCCTTAATTCCATGTCATATTCTGTTTTTTTTTTTTATAATCTTTCTTAATTTATGGTTCTTGTCTAAACAGACAAGTCAGTTAGAGAATGAGTCATGTAGAAAAGGGTGGCCAAATATCACCTCTGCATGTCTGGCTTAGGTCTCAGGTTAATGGGAAGTCATCTGTCCCCCTGGTGCCTCAGGGGCCAGGTGCTCCATGAACAAGTTTCATAAACATTATTAGAGAGATAAGCCTGAAAAAACTGTTCTCTTGTACCAGTGACCCTAGGCACAGATAAAAAGGAACAAAGCTGCATTGGCACGGATGGAAGATTAGGCTCCAGGAGGCAGAGGGTGAAAGATTACACGTATGATATTGCTGTGTTCCCCAGGAAGGCTGTTTCAGCAGAAGTCTATGGGTAGGGGCCGAGGAGATTTCTCTGCAAGGATTCAAGGATGGTTGAGTTTTCAGAGTCTTTTTTTTTTTTTTCCAAGTCTGATTTTCGTCATTCAGTCTCTAAGGGCATCATGGGTTGTGGCTCTTGTTAACATGGAAATCACCTTAACGTGTTCATTTTGTAGACAGGATAAAAGTCCTAGAGACATGAAAGGAGTTGTCTCAGAAAGTGGGCTGCTAGAATGCATGTCTTCTGATTTCCAAGCCAGTAGGATGCTGAAGGCAGCCCCCAGATGGTTCCCGCTGACCCAAACCCATCTAATACCCGTGTATGATGCCGTCACTTTGAGGGTCAGCTAAGCTTATCAGCTTGATTCTAGTGAAGCAGAGTACAGTGGAAGCCATGGGCTGTTATTTCCAAAATTAGGTTGCAAAATGTCTAAGGTACCTTCTCTCTCTGTTTACCTCAGGCATTTAATAAAGATGTTGTTCGCCACAAGACTTTGTCATCCATGAACTGAAAGTTCGGCATGGTAGGAAAAAGAGGTACAGGACAGGACCCCACCTTTGTATTGAAGATGGGTAGATACAGGCCTTCAGCTTGCGCATCTTCTTTGGGGCTGCATCTATGGACATGAATATCCACTTGCTCACAGATGACTTCAGCTAATTCCTTCTCACTACAAGTACATGGCATTATGCCATCACATACGCTGCCACACTCAACTTTTCTTCCACTCTGCTCAGGTCCCATCACTAACAAAGCAGCCCAGTCTCGCCTTGGCTGGGTGAGAGAGAAAGGCAGTGGCGAGGTTTACCAGCTGGGAGACCTGATGGTTACTCTTTTGGCTTTGTCCTCTCCCTGAATGACAAAGCACCAGCATCTGTGGGCTGCCCCAGAGGGCACTGGAAGCATCTGACCTTTTCATCCCTGTGAGTCTGTGGTCTTTAGGGAAGAATGACATAATGGCCCTCTGTTCTTAGTGGACTCTGCTGAGCTAAGCTAGCCTAGTGGGGGACTTGTAAAAGCCCTGGGGTGAGCAAGAGTTCTCTGAAGGTCATCTTGCCTTTTCTTCTGCCTCTGGGAAGGGCAGCTAATTGGGAATTCAGTAGGTCAGAGACGCAATGAGGAGGGGAGTCTGATCTTCCTTTCAGTTGGGATGTGCAGGACGCCTATAGTGTTCTCAGTTCTCAGTCTGTTATTTCTCACTCTTTTTGTCAGTTCTTCCTGCTGCCCTTCTCATACCACAGTTCCCTGTTTTTGCCTCTTCTGCTGAGGTGCAGCTGATTCTCAGGAGTCAGACTTCGTGTCCATTAAATAGTTGACTTTGGGCTCTGCCACATTGACACTTCCCTTTGAGCTTCTCTTCAAGGTGAAGTTTTTCCTTAATGACAGGGTTTGCTTCACTGAAGCCTGAACTAAGCATGGTAGGGGAAGGCAGCAAAGAAGTTTGGAATCAGCCACATATACATATAATCCCAGGATTCTGTTGGGCTAATGAGAGCTTAAAAGTAGCATGGGCAACTTAAGGGCTCACCAAGTGCCCATTTAAAAAATTTTTTAAAAATTAAATAAAAAGATGAGGCAAATGAGCTCAGTACAAAGAACTTGGGTTTCATGCCCAGTACTCAGAAGGGGCAGGGATCACAGGAGTCTTGTGCTGTGAGCAACCTTTGGCTTTTGGCATCTTTCTGAGCCACCTGAGCGTTGGCACAGGATGACTGTGTAAGCTCAGAACTTGAGCAATCTAGGGATGCTTGCGCTCGGCAGGGTAGATCCAAGGCCAATACCAAGACTTTTGTTTTTCTATCTCATGGTCTTTTCCAAATATTTGCTTCATAGGCTTGAATCACCATACAGGATATGACCACTTGCTTTTCTGGAGAGAAAAGGAGAAAATAAGCTCTCAAATCCTTCTCAAAAACTGAGAGTATGAAGCCCTTTAGGCTCATTAAACAGGCTGTTACAAGGTTCTTGAACTTCAAAAAGCTCTTACTGAATAACATTTTGATGAGTTAAGTGTTAATGAATCAGAAACATATGGATAAAATTTCCCTGAAAATACAAAAGGGTTTCAGAATCCAGGAGAGTCACCCCACCCCCTTGGGCTCTGGGCCTGCATGTTAGGGACTCACCTCCCCTCTGCGGCTCACGGATGGGACTGCTCACCCTCTGGCCACCCAGTGTGCTGTGGCTTTCTCCTGGAATTCTTCCTCAACTCCTGTGGTTTAGTGGCCAACTGGCTGGGGTGGGCCCTGAGCAGAAAGGTCAACTACTGAGAGAGATGAATGAGAAAAGGAAGGGAGGCTCAGGAAGGAGGCGGCCGGAGGCCCAGAAGACGGGCCATGTGCTGGGAGTAGGCAGGGACTGCGACCACGGCTGCGTGCTGGCTTCAAGTTTGGAAAGCCATTTAACATGGTTTATTTCTTTGCAAGCAACATGAAATTCTCTCAATTCATGCCTATTATTTTGTGTTTCTCAGGCCACCAGGACTTTCTGGAGACTGCTCTATAAGGTTTTCGCAAAGGCTGGATTAGGAGATGCTGAAGTTACCAAGGTGAGGGTCCTCTGTCTGTAAATCATGCCTTGTGAGGCTGCCTGTCACAGGGGCCTCATCACAAGCTGAATCACTGAGGCCTCCTGACCTTGGACTTGGCAGGTTTCCAAACTGTGAGCTAGATAAACCTTGTTTCTTCTAAGGACCTAGCTTTAGGAATTTCATTAAAGCCATGAAAAGTTGACTCCAGCAGTGTGTAAGGGTGTGCCAATTAAGGATGACTGCGTCAATTTGATTGGCTTCAAAAGTGACTGGGAGGGTAAAGGACATTTTCTGGGTGTGTCTGGGTATATCCCGGAGGAGAGACTTTTGGTTCTCTATCTTGACCCTGGCTCGTCCTCTCTGGTGCTGCTCCCCAGCTTTGCTCCCTGGTTTCTGATAAACAAAGCAATTGTGCTCTGCCATGCCCTTCTACCATGACATTTCCATCTTGGAGCAGTTAACCATGGACTGAAACCCCTGAAACCATAAGTCAAACCTCTCCTCCTGTAAGTTGTGAGTCTATGGTATTGTGTCCAAGCAAAGGAAAAACTGACTAGCACAAAAGGATTATTTACAATGTGACTCCAGGGAGCATTGCAAGAAAGAGGGACAGAAGCATAAGGGGGGAAGTGAGAGAGTCAGTGAAGGATATTTCCTAGTGAGTACGTTTCCTGAGTGGACTCAGTCCTGCTGCCTCTGAGGTGTACCCACCCCAAGAGGAAACCAGGGAATTTATCTGGCAACTCTCACCCTTCCTGGCCTACTTCTAGCATACAGAACCCTTTTCTACATGTTCCACGTGGAGCACATCATGCTCCTGATCCCAGCAAGGCCCAGGGCAGTGAGACAACTGAGGGTGGACACTGTTGGAATGTAGGTGGCTTTTGGGAAGAAAGGGGAAGAAGTGCACTGAGTGAAGACATTACCTTTCATGAAGGCCTCATATGACAACTCTTTTCCTTCCCTTGGTATTGATTTATGTCTGGTTTAAGTCTTGGTTGGATGCAAGAAAAAAGGGAAGAGCAAATTAAACTCTAAGTCCCCAAATACACTTGTTTTCAGAAAGACTATAGTGTATAAATTTATCCTTATGTTGCCTGCCTGGATGTTGCCCAGAGTGGCCATGACCTTAAGGGTCCACTGCCAAACAGCTTAGCTCAAGCCAGAGATGCCACCTGCTCTGGTTTCCAGCATTTCTGACCTGACACAGTCATCTGAAATCTTAGAGTGGGAGCTTTCTATTTTCTTCCCACACCTCCTGGGTTGACTGGTCAGCTACAGAGTCAAGCTGATGCCTGGCAGGGGTATAGGGGGTGGAGAAAATTGTCACCAACCTGCCACTGCTTCCCTTTGATGGATGAACATTGTTAGACCAAAGATTGCAATTAGGTATCGACAGAAGACAGGAAAGGGTAGCAAAGGAGCAGCCAGTGTGGAAGCTGGGAGATTCAATGATTTCCTGAAGGCTTTCTTGATTTCTCTACCACATTCCTCTTTAAGCTACTCACGTCAATCTCTTTTTAATTCCTTAATATTGCATTGTGCTCCGTAATCTTAGGAAAGACAACGGCTCCTCAAGGCACAGCTAGTCTTGCCTTGTCACCAGGTGAAGAGAGGAGCAGCCTTTTCACTGTGAACCACTGGGACAGAGTAGGAAAAGGATTAGTAAAAGAGATACCCAGCAATGGGTGGGAAAAGAAGAATCAAACTTTGCCCATTTCCTCTTCTTCCTGAATGACTTGTGACATTGCCTGTTTGCATCTCTGATCCCTGGGCTCCTGGCCATCCTGGCCATCCTGAAGCCTTTCCTGCCCCACTTGGCTGAAAGCAGATGGAGACTGACAGATGTCTCCTTCAGGAACAGATCTCTTCGCGTCCATCCCAAGAGAACCACTCCTTGCCAGGCTCTGGCAAGATCAGCACTTCCCAGCTTTTCCTCGATACCCAGGCTAGAGGACATGCAGCCCTTCAGCACTGGCTTCTTCTCCCCTGGCTCTCCCTCCCATCAGCCCCCATTATCCTAGACTTGGCCCTTTTGCCCCCTCCCTCATGAGCCTTGTCTGGGTCTCTTGTTCCTTACACCTTGACCTTGACCATCCTGTCCTTGGTGGCAAGGCTGCCTCATGTCCTTGCAGGTTTCCCCCTGACTTGTTGTCTTCCTTTTGCTGTGATGGGGTGTAGTACACATGCTCAGGAAGCCTCTCCTTCACCCACCCAACTCCACACTAAGGCTTGGCTTGGCTGTCTTTGCTCTGAGGATGATAACCCCTTTCTGCATCTGAGAGTGTCTGTGAGGACCAACTGAAGCCACATGTATGAACCCTCCCAGGGAGCTGTCCTCTGCAGAAGCAGGACGGATTATGCAGGCTGCTTTTGCAGGAGGCTCACCTGTCCAGGATCTACACCATCCCAAGCTGGGCGTGACCCGGCAACTGGGCCTCAGGACCTCCTGGTAGGCCTGCCTCTGGCTCTGAGGAGTTTAGGGTAAGTGCCTGCAGGGGTGCTGATGCAGAAGATCTCTTTAAACCCCACCTGTCCAGAGTGTCTACTTGTAGTCAATCTGCCCATATCTTCTCTCTGACTCCTACCACCAGCACTGAACTCTCTGCCTTTAAATTCATGATTCCGTTTTTTACTTTCCAAAGGATGCAGTTTGGGGTTCAGGCCTAGGGGCTGATAGCCAAGAAGTAATTAGCAGTAGTCTGTTTTCAACAGCCTCTGGAGGAGGAAGTGAATCTTCTCCAGGAGGTGGGGGCTGAGCAGGCAGGAGACACAAGATCATGTCCATCCCATCATTCCTCAAGGTTGTAGGAGTCCCATAGTGGCAAAGAGCACAATTAGTCCTGTTTGGCCTTTGGGACAGCTGGAGAGGTCACAGGGACATTGATTGCTGCTCCTACCCTGTTCTCAGCTGCTGTCCTTCTTTAGGCTATCCTCTCCCTTCCAAGAGAACTTCAGGTTCTCAGAACCCTGTGTGCTGATTCCTGCTGGGTACTGTGTGGTGTGGTGGATGCTCACACAGCCCGCAACTGCAGGGAAGTGGTAGGGCCTGGGAACATCCTCCCCATGGAAATGTGGGGATGGGGGTTCTGAGATAAGCTCAGGGAAGCTCTTGAGTGATGAATGTGAGAGGCTACTGCTGATGTCAGGAGCTGCTGTCGACGGTGGTAACAAGTCCTGCCGATGTACGCCATGGGAGCTGGATCAAGTCCAGGGAAGCCCAGCATTTGGCAAGACAGGGTATGGGAAAAGGCTGATCGTGGAGGAGACAATGACAAGAAAGACACAACCAAGAGGGGCTGAGCTTTCTCTCCAGGCCTAGACCTGCCTGTAGGGCACTACCTCCCTGTGACTGCATGGCTAGGGATTCTCAGCAAGTGCAGTCTAGCACTAACCAGAGGCCCAGAACCATGCTTCTGCAAGCAAGAGCTGGTCCTACCTCAAGGGTTCTCCACTGATTCTGCATGATCCGAGGGTTCCACTGCTGTGACATCCTTCGGAGCACCCTGATGCAAGGAGACTTGTACTCTCCACTTCCAGGCACCCCAGGAGCTCTTGGGGGATGTGCCAGTTTCCTGTTAGCTCACCGTGAAAGTGACTTTCAGGGAAACAAGACTCCCTCCCTCTAGTTGTTGCCAGCAACTGAGCATCCACTGGTGGACAGGTGGCTCCAGCCTCACTGAGGGCTTCAGGATGAGGCCCGGCCTCCAAGTCACTTCAGAAGGTAGTGCATGTTTTGGATGTCATGGAGAGCTCGACAACATCCTCAACCCTGAGCTCGCCATGTCTGAGAGCCACCCCTGCTTTCGCCTGTTGCGCACAGTGGTGACTCATTGTTTCTTATTAGATGCATTCATGAACAATTTATTTGCTTACTGAGTCCTGATGGCTTCCTGTCTTGTAGTCTTGAAGCAGAAGCTTTGCACTAAGTCACTCCAGCTGAGGCATTAGCTCAGCCTAACTTTTTAGGTCACCTTTCAGACAGCTGGCTATGAGGTTCTGAGGAAGAATAGGAGAGGCACAGTGGGGCAGGGAGTCAGGCAGAGGACCAGTTAGAGGAGGAACTAACTCCTCTGGGGGTGCTTGGAGACCTCTCCATGCAGCTGTTGGGTGCGCTCAGCTGGCTATCTCCAGCCATCAGCCCCTTCACAGTCAGGTCCAGCTGCATAGCCACCTTGGCAAGGTCACCTCTTCTCAAAGCAGACCATCTCCAGTGCCTTAGTGAGGTGGGCACCCAGGGCGGCCAATTCCTCCTGAATGAGGACAGGTCTGACCTGTGATGTTCATCTTAGAGCTCCTCACACCGCAGCCAGGGCCTCACTGGGCTGCACCACATGCAGCTTCTGCCTCTACTCGGTCTGGCTCCTGTCCCCTTTCTTGTGCCAATGTTGTGAACATCATGCACTCATATTCTCTCCCAGAATCTGCTTCCAGAGCCTGCAGCTTGAATTCCCCACTTCATGGTTCTCCACAGAGGTGGATCAAAGTCAGGCTGCAGCCCAGTTCTGGCCCAGAGGACCAGTAAAGCTGATGTGCAAGGTTCTGAAATGCATCCTTACACAACTGAATCAGTTGTCAGTGTGCTGACTGGACACCAGGACTTTACAGATGATCAGTTATAAATCTCCAGCTGCCCAAGAGGAAACAGATTAGGTCCATTGGTCCTCAGCACCTTCGGATTCCCTGTTCTCCCTGCCAGGAATGCTGGAGGTAGTACCCACTGTCACCTTCTTAGGCAGCACTTCCTTGACTCTTAATCAAAAAGATTTCCACTTACTGCTCAATCATGCACTGTGTTGTCTGTTACCTTGGTTATCATAACAATCAAGGATCACCATGGCAACTTAATTTTTCAGTGCTTGTCTCTCCCATCAGAATGTGAATCCCATGAAAGCAGGGAATTTTGTCCCCTGCTTGCCTCCATATCTGAGGATAGGATGGCTTCTGTGAGGACTTAATAGAGAATGAACGCACATTTAGAACAGCAAATACTTACTGAGTGTCAATAACAGAATCTAGAATTTAATGATATTCTGATTGCAAAATATTAACTCATGCTTTTTTCTTTTAGTTAAGGTAAGTGGCGCTGGTTTTTGCTGTAAGCAGGAAGGGAAACTTCTTCTACAAGGAGATATTAGTAAATATTTTTGGCTATGCAGGTCATAATGCTTCTGTTGTGGTCACTTAACACTGCTGCTATGTCCTAGGAGTGGCTGCTGACAATATGATTAAGTCCTGCTCCCAAAAACAGGTGGCTGCGGATTTGGCTGACAGGTTGTCATAAAATTCCCTATAAAATACACTTGTTGAAGTAAAGAAGGAAGCCTATTTAAATAAAAATATTACCTAGCTTTACAGAAACCATATGCAAATTCCTGAAATTGGAGAGAAAACTCTGTTCTAACTTTTCTTGCAACAGCTGCATCTACAGCTGTGGGGCTGCAGGAGGCAGAAAGGAGAGAGACCCGCTGTACTATCACATTGCCAGACAGGGTGGGAGACTCATGCTTAGGTATTCTCTGAAGCTTGGCAGGGCCAGAGCTCTGCTTTTCTGCCTGGTGGTACTTCGTGCTATGTTCTTTGTACCCCTAACTCTGCTCCTACGACTAGTGGTTGTCTTCATTGCCCTGGTTTGGTCAAGGCTTGCTTCCAAAGGATTAATTACCCAGCCTCCCAGTTGCCTGCAGCCCCGTATCTCTCTACTTCCAAGCCTAAACATGCTCTGAGTTTAGATATACACATGACATGACATTACATGGTGGCAGTGGCTGTGGTGGTGGCAGAAGGTGACAAAGTGCTAAGCCTCTGGGAACAAGAATGACCCAGACCTACTAAACATATACTATAGGTCTGGCCTACTCCAAGCATCCTGCAGATACCAGCAGGTTCAGTCCTCACCATCATGCAAAAATATCAACCTCATTTTACAGGAGCACAATAACCCGAGTAAGTAGACCAAGGTTCTTCAGCTAGCAAGAGCAGAGCTGGGATGTGAGCCCTAGAGTCCACACTGCTGGCATGGATGGCTGTGACTTTACATTGCCACCTCCCACAGACAACAGGGCTGATATTTACCAGTAGTGCAAGGCACTTCATTCTTCTTTCTCCATATCTACTTCAAAAAATCATTTTATTATTTGCTTTAAAAGTCTACAAGTCTGTGACATTGCATAGGCAAGGACCATCTCTTGCTTCAGTACTTTCCAGTCATTCAGGCCGCACTCCTTAGATAACCCTACCCTCATTCATCCTCCTTGTCTCCTTACATGACAACCACCGGTCTAATCTGCCTGCTTTTTCTACTAAATTAGCTCTTCTCAATATTTCATTTAAAAGGTACATATAGTATATGGCATTTGGTGGCTTTTAATCAGTTTTTTAAGTTCATCCAAGTTGTGGTACGGGTCAGTATTATGTATGTATACACATCTGCATGTATTTATTTTAGCACTAAGAATTGAACCTAGGACATCCCACTAAGCTATATCCCCAGTTCAATTTTTTTTTTTTTTAAATTCATCAAGTCTTGCCTATGTGCCCTAGGCTAGCCTTCAAGTTGGGACCACTTGCCTCAGCCTCCTGAGTGTCTGCGATTACAGGCTTGTACCAGTCATTCTGCCCAGCCAGTACTTTCTTCTCTTTATGGCTTGGTTTCTCCAGGCTTACCCAGCAGGTGTGCAGCTCCTCTGTGCTGGGTCACAACATGTATGCTGGGCTGTGCTGGTCTCCCATGTCTCCAGCTATGGACAGTTCATACTTACCGTAGGTAATGAATTCCCTGGCTTCTTACTGGGAAAAACCCTTACAGTTCAGTGCTCTGGTGTGGGAAATTGGGATGATTCTTACACTTGCTCTACATCTTCTAACCTGTGAGCTCCTTTATTTATATAAGTGGTGGTTGAACACAACACCCAGGGGCTCTGTCAAGTGGTGATTGAACAAGCTGAAGCTAATCTTTCCTACCTTTTCTTCTTGATTGTCCCTGACCAGGTGGCTTTGCTCTACTCCAAATTCTAGAATGTTCACAGAAGAAGGGATCTGAAAACTCATCTGGCCAAATCCATGTTGAAATGGACAGGATGTAGAGAGGTTCAGTGTTTCTTCCCTGAAATCACATAGCTCGTGGGGGGTATAGCAAGCATGCAGGAGCCTCTCCTCTATAGCCCCTCCACTCTCTCTCCATCCCTCTCTGCAGGTGGGGTGCCCCATGTGAGTGCAGGGGAGATGACCCCTCTCCTTCCTGGAGGAGCTGAGTGGATTCTTGCTGAGACCAGCCGTCCATCAACTCAACCTCTTCCAGCTTCCTCTGCAGAATGGCTCCCTGGAGCCCCTCCCATGAGACACTCCAGGAACCAGCTGCCTGTCAGCCACCTTATTAAACTGGTTTCCAGATGTCTCCACCTCAGACTGAGAAAGCAGTGAAGGATGGGAGTTTGTCCCTTAAATGAAGTCAGCTGGGTCTGTAATAAATAATGCTTTGTACTGATGAAGCAGGTGTTGCAGAGATGGGATGATGCGGAAGATATCCTCAGTGAGGCCATGTGTGAGGGAGAGAGAGGCTGATAGACAGACTAGACCACTTGGGGCAAGAGGGAGAGCTCAGTGGACAGTTAGAAATGGAGTTGTGGCGGGGGCAATCTATAATTGTGAATGTTTGAGAAAAACAGGACAGGGAAAGAAAAGAAAGCCAAGGAGGGGAGATGGGGCCAGAGGGCCAAGACAGAGTCAAGGTGCCTGAGATTTTATGTTGTGCTGGTCAGCCAGGGTGTGTTGCATTCACAACAGCTAACAAACACACAGCTAATCTTGGTCCTTCTGGTAGGCCAAGCCCAATGCGACACAAACAGCAGCTCCTCTGCTCTTTATAACGACCTCGGGCGGAAGCGGCTGTGATTGTGCCACGTACAGACAAGGAACTTGAGGGTTAGATGTTCTAGAGAACTCTCTCAAGGTCACTCCATGGAGCTAGGGAAGTCTGGCCCTCATACTGGTACCCTTAGCCATTCCACTTTCCTTCCTGGTGATATTTGGAGAAATAATCTTCCCAGGCAGAGGTCTTTACTGTCCACTGGCACACACTTGGGAGGTTTATCTAAATGTGAATTCAGGCAGAGAGATAGAGGAAGAAATAGGAATATAGCCTTGTTTTCAAGCACTTGCTCTGACAGTATTGCACCCAGCCGATTGGATGAACTTGGTTTTCTCCAGCTCATGACTGAATGCACTGCTGTGGGTGTCTCTTTCTGCCTCAGCTACTGGGAGGAACATTTTTCCCTATATGAGAAGCATGGGTATATTTGTTTCCTGGGGTTGCCGTATCTAATTATCTCTGACTTAGTGAAAAGTGATAGAAAGTGATTCCCTCATAGTGTCGGAGGCCAGAAGTCTGAAATTGAAGTGTGTGCACAAACATGCTTCCTTGGAGGGCTCCAGGGAAGAATTTTCCCTTCATTTTTAATAGTTTGGGTGGCTTTTGACAATTCTTAGTGTCTTTTGGCTTGGAGCCACAGCATGACAGTCTTTCACCTTGTGAG
>NDGN011114541.1:0-13288 GCA_002564285.1 Tympanoctomys barrerae | reverse complement strand
TTGTAATGCTTGTCTAAAAACCACCTAAATAGTAGCTCTATTTGTCAGTATTTACGATCTTTAGGTAGCAATTTGCTGAATGTTTTTAATGAAACACAGAAGCTAATAGTAGAGATGCACATAATTTGCATATCCTGTGATACCTCAGAGAGCGATTCTATAAGTATGCAAATAACATAAATAATTTTATTTACATACTTAGAGAAGGAATTGATTGTTGAGATCTGATGCCAAGTGCAGGAGAATTTACACAACTGACGTTATTTAGAAATCATGCTGGCAGTCATTTTTTGTCTTGTTTTATGTTTTTGTTTTGTTTTGTTTTGTTTTTTGCTCTTGATACAGGATCTCACTATGCAGTTTGGAGTCCTAGTCATCCTCAACCTCCCCCCGTGCTGGGATTACAGGTGTGCACCTCCACACCCAGTTTTGGAGCTGGCATGGCATGCTGTGCCACAAATCGAACTCAAGAACTTGCCAGGCAGCCGCTTAGACTGCCAAGCTATCTCCCTAGCCTCATTACTTTTTTTTTTGAATTCTTAAAATCTCAATTGAAAAAGCAAAGTAAAATGTTCACACACATAGGAGTCCATTTTCTTACTTTATTTACAGAAAAAAAAATAGTTCTAACTGAGGGTATTATTTTCCACTGAACTATTGGAGTAGTGCAATATTTTTAGTTTCTTTGTAAACATGAATATTTCATCTCAAAAATATTTTATTTTACTTAATATCATAATATTCACAGAACAAAAGGAAGTATTAATGCATGAATAGATGAGAAATCTACCATGATTTATCAGAATATATTAACTGGTATCATTCTTTTGCCCAGCTAATTGATATGAATTGTTTCCTGTATTTAGGGCTTTTGATTGTGCTGGATAGAGTTCAACGGAGAAACAGGACTCCATCAAACAGAGCAGGGTCTCCATGTACCACCAAAAACATCCTCAGGCCCCCCCCCAAAAAAACCATAACATTCTTAAAACAAAACAAGGCAATGATGTCAGTGCCCCATGCAACTTGTCTTCAGCTTGGACTCATCAGCTTGCAGCTGGTAGGTTTTACACTGTGAATTTCATTTGAACAACCTAGGGCACTTGGTAACAGCCCTAAAATTCTGCAAAGGGTGCATGCAATGATGATGCCTTCTGCCTTTGGAGGCTTACCTGAAAGAGGCCACTGGTGACCCTTGCTCATATTCTAGGCAAACACGAGCTCTGTGGTAAGAAAAGAGCTAAGGGCCCTTAAAATGGGGATTTTCGTTATCAGTTTTTTCTTTTTTATGTATTTAGTACAGGGTCTACAGGGTCTCACTACATAGATCACCCTCGTAGTGATCCTGTTTTCAGCCTCTCAAGCACTGGGATTACAGGTGCACACCATCATGCCTAGTCTCCTGTCTCAGAGTGCCCCGAGGATGGGGCCAGCACAGCACACTAGGGATTGAGCCCGGTCCCTATGCCTGCCTAAGCAGGCACTTTAATCAGGGGAGCTATCTGGCCGGTCCTGATTTTCATTAAATTTAGGCTATTAACAGGTTTACGTGCTCCCTTGGGCTTTTACCAAAAGCCCACGCTCCTATTCAGAAGAAGCTGCTTTCTTTTCCCAGCCCGTACGAGCTTCCATGTGTAGGAAACACAGTGTTCGCCAAGGAAGGGGCGGGTTTAGCCAGCACGTTACTATAGCTGAGGTGTCCCAGGCCCTTTTTCATCCTGCTACCTGACTATGGTAAGACCCTTGTTCATCAGGAGATCGACAGTATCAGAAGCGCTCACAGACGGCCGCGTGTGCCACAATCCCAGGGAGCCTTGATTTATGCTTACCGCTTTATTGCTTCTTCTTGTCTTCGGCGTTTTTCATTCTTCTCCTTGAGATAGGCCAGGTTGGTTTCATTTCTCAGGCGATCGTTTTCTCTAGCAATGTCGGATGCATTCTGAATCACCAGGCCATCATACGCCTTCATCCCCACATCCTCAATGTACTGAAGAAAGTGGTCCAAAGGGTCTTCCTCAGGATTCACGCTCATCATCTTGGAGGGTATCATGTGAAAGGAGCACTTCCTGTATGAGAACACATAGTACCTTTAACCAAGCAGGAATCAAAGCAAGGTGCGGTAATTATCGCTAACATTTTGTCAGTTTGAATCTCCAGAGGTTGTGGTGGAATCTCCAGAGGTTGTGTTTGGACACAAAGTTTCATTAGAAATCACAAACCTAGACTAGGGAGATAGTTTGGCAGTCTGAGCTCCTGCCTGTCAAGCACAAGGCCCCAGGTTCAACCCCCAGTACTTTGCTAGCCCTGGAACCCTAGGTGTGCTGTGCCAGCCACTGAACCAGGGTGTGGTGGTGCACACCTGTAATCCCAGTGCTAGGGAGGCTGAGACAGGAGGATAACTACTACTGAAGTATGAGCTGGAGACCCTGAAAGAAAGAAAGAAAGAAAGAAAGAAAGAAAGAAAGAAAGAAATTTTTTCTTTAAAAAAAAAGCAATTACAAACCCCTGTGATATTCGAAGAAATATTAAATGAGTGCTACATGAACATCAAACACTCCAAAGAAGCAACATTAACCATTGAAGATCATACATCATGTACTGCAGAGGTATGGGACATGATAAATATTATGTGTGAGGATATCCATTTGGTTTACATAATTACTCATGATTTGTTTCTCAAAAATGTGTTCTTCCACCAGTAAAATATATGAGATCAAAGCATCATTTATTTCTCATGGCTACAAAGACATTTCTGTGGAATTTCAAATAAAAAGATTAGTTGGGAGAAATCCTATATGTATTCTCTTCCAAGTTTTAAATTAAAATTTTAAAATTAAAGAGCAGTCATTCAAAGTGAAAGAATTTATATTTCTAATGTAATTTTTATAGGACAAGATTTCTTTTGCACCTCTATTATTTTCCACAAGGTCCTCTCAATATTAGCTTCATCTTAGGACTTCTTCTAAGTCAAATATTGTAGAGCACCAGGAGTAGTTTAATCCAGACCAGTCTGGTAATTTATGCATTGATGACGTTTTATGCCATCACTACACAAATGTATAAAAACATAAGCCCTAGAGAAGATTATTGAGAAATCAAAGCAAAATTGAAAATATGAATCTTTCAATCAGAATGTATTATTGTCATCTATAAAATAGTACATAATAACCTACCCCTATGATGGCTGAAGAAAAAGTGAATGAAGGGATTTAGAATAGAGATAAAAGAAAATAGGCATTTAAAATTGGTTAATATCATTATAGAATTATGAGAAGAGTAATAGCAATAATAATGTTTGGCAATTTGTTGTTGTTTTGGAACCAGGAACTGAACTCAAGACTTCGCATATGCCAGGCAGGCGCTGTGCCACTAAGCTACATCGCCAGCCCCAGCAGTAGTAATATTAATTGAATGCATGTGAAGGATAGTTAGACGGATGGATGGATGGTTGGATGGATGTGAATGGATGGATAAGCAAGCAGGCTACCAAACTCTTCATGTCTTGACAACAAAGTTTCCAACTAATTGCAGCAAAGATTTAGCGAAATTGTGTTTTAATCAAATGAAGATGCAGAAACAAAACTAAATGAATTGCATACAAACAAATTTATTCTTTTAAGTATAGCTGAATAAGATGTAAAAATCAAAACCAGTCACCTAGGGGAAAAAGTTGTCCAGTTAAAGTTATAAATTACCTTATATCTTTTATTTTTTTATAAGTCTTTTAAATGTATTTTGAATATATGATTCTACTTAATTTAAAAAGTCTAGACCTTCACTTTTTCTATTACAAATCAATACCTTTCTCTTTTTAAGCTATAATCATATTTCATAACATAGGTTGTAGCTACAGAAATTCATTTCTCATCAGAGTTTATCAGCCTTATAGCTGCCAGTTAATTTGTTTGAAGTCAAGAATTTCTTCCTCAAAGGAGTTCATACACACAGAGCCTTGATAGAGTCATTTGTTGACTTAATATTTTTGTTATGCCAAATTTGTAGGATGTTTTGTTTGTTTTTAAGCCCTAGTGGGTTAGAGATGAAATGCTCTTTTAATTCCAACTATCTAATGTAATTGGATTGTATTTTAATATCAGCCCATCAGATCAGAAGCTTGAGTGGTATACATGCACAGAAAGATGAAATTACTGTTGCAAATAATTGCAATTTGTAAGGGAGGATACATGGAAATATTTCTCAGATAGACTGAACATGATTTTTTTTTAAATCAGGAACTTGCTTCTGCCAATGGCCTCAGTTCTCAAGTGCCTGGATAAAACACAGATCTGCCTAGCTTTATGGCCATTAATTTTATCCAAGTTACGTAAGGCAAGCTAGTGTCACCAGGTGCTGGAGATGATGCCTCGGGCTGGAGTTGATCACTCCTACTCTGCCCTCTAGAAAACTTATATTTATGAAGCATTATTATCCAAAGAATTTTATTTTTTCCCTGAAATTTCCTCCCAATTGAGATAGCACAAATAATTGTACACAGTTTATAGATGGTATGTATTAACAAAGTTAATTGTTAACCAATAAACATTAGTAACCTTTATAGCTTATTTTTCAAATCTTCTGGCTTTTAAAAAATGTTTGGGGCCAGAAGATAGCTTAGTAGCATAAGTGCCTGCCTAGCAAAGCATAAGGTCCTGAGTTCTATTCTGGAACATAAAAATTCTGCTTGTTGTTCCAAAATATTAAATAATATTAATACAAAATATTTACATTAAAGACAGTCTTATGATTTTAAATGGAAATGAAAAATTTTAAAATGACACCTAACCATAAAATTACTAAAATTCATCAGTTTGAAAACAGGATTGATTTTCTATAAATGCTCATGTCATCTGATTCTACAGAAGTAACTGATTCTGTGAACATTCTTTTCAAGTTTTAATTGAGGGACTTCTTAGAATCAGACACTAATGCAGTCCAAGTGATGTCCTTCTGCATGTCCACACTGCAGGATAAGCGAATAATAATTAACTGCATATTGTCTGAATAGGGCACTGATTCAGGTGAGAATCATTAACTGGTCAGGCTTGCTTTACTTGTACCACGTTTAGTGGAACATAAGGACCACTTGGCAACAATTGTATACAGTCGTGAAAGATGGGTCAAGCAGTATACAAAGTGGCTTTTACCTATAATCCCTTCCCTTCAGGAGGCTGAGACAAGAGGACTGTGAATTCAAGGGCAGGCTGGGCTATATAAAGAATTGACTAGAGCCAGGTTAATGTTTAACCATCACATTTTCATCCATTTGCTCCTCTTCATGTAGAAGAAGACCATGTCTAGTATGCTATGCAGGGGAGGCTGTGAGGCAGCCTCGATGGACAGTGATGACAAGATTTGTGGCGTGGCTTCAAAGTAACGAACTTCTGAGTTATGGTGTTTTGTAGATTAATTGACATTGGTAAGCTCCGCCTTCCATGTTGAGATAACAGTGGCTAGAGCAGACTTATGTTCTGAGGGTTCAGTGAAAAAATGAATCCATGTGTTCAATTATATGATCATAATTATCAGTAACTAACACTACTCTTTGATATTTTGCCTAATCCCTAATTGTGCACAAGATTATGTTTAATAAGAATATAACTCTTTAATCGATATAATTTTACTTTGAAACACATCTATTTCAAAGGATATTTGATTAGATCAACCTCTTTAGTTACAGATGCATCAGTGGACAAAATAGGAATGAACACATTTCTCCACCAACCAAGTGCTTCTTGCCCTACCACTTGTCTATGAGCTCCATTGTCTACATCTAGAAACCAAGAGAAGTAAGACCTGTGGACCATGAAGTTTATCCCATCTCTTAAGCCCCTGGACTCTACCCTGCTGGGAGAATGGGAAAGCCCATTCGATTCATAGACCCACTAAACATAAATGAACTTCATGTTATTTTCCTTTTTACAACTGCTACCCTTTGGTGGAATGAAAGCAAACAAGTAAGACCATAAATCTGTTTGCTTTTCAGAAATACATATTTACCACTAAGATAGGTATCAAACAAATGTGTCCTATAACATCAGAGACTTAGATATAGTTTGAATGTTGGTCATTAAATCAAGCTAATTCATGCCCCGTTCATGTCATCTGGTTTGCAAGGGTTTTACAAAGGCTAAACTTCAGTACCAGTTACTCAGGTGGCATTTTTAGAAGTCCATGTTTGTTAAGAGGCAAGTGAGGTCTGCTTCTCAAGGCAGCACCTCTAGATGTACCAGTGAGTAAGCATTTACCTTATTCTGTCTTTAATTAGGGCACAAGATACTGACACCAGAGTAGGTGAGATTTGGGGGATCCGTTAGACTGAAGCAGTGAATATCTGCAACCAGGTTTGAATGTTGGCTATTAAAACAAGATAATTTGTGCCCCATTCATGTCATCTGTTTTCAAGGGTTTTACAAAGCTTTGCTCAAAATGAATTAGAGATTTTTAACTTCACCTACCTGCTGTCCTGAAGCAGTGATTAAAAACTGGTAGAGTGTCTGGTCTTTATTTTAAAAGTGGGAATATTCTCTTCATATGTAAATTATCAATCCAAATAATATAATATTGTGTAGGTATTTGTTGGAATTTATGGGCAAATTTTACAGTTCATGTCAGGGAATCTTTCTGGGAAACCACCTAAATGATTAAGTCAGAATCTCTACACCATCTACACATAACTTCGTGTCTTCCCTTTGTATCTTTTTTCCACAAGTGTGTTCTGCATCCACAAGATGCTTCTTCTATTTAACGTTTAACTTACTATGTCTAGAATCGTAGAATGGTGAACAAGTATATAAAAGCTACAGAGACTATCTTGAAGACAAATGGTGACTACCTGTTCAGCTTTACTTTCCTTGATTCCATCACTTCATTACTTACAATGAGTCCTGTTGACCACACCCTTCCTAAGCATTACCCATATAGTATTGCTCCACTTCCCCAAATGTGCAATTTCACTCCACTGAGCCAGATTACACCAGACTAAACTCATGGGATTTGTGCCGCCCTATCCAAGCATTTAACTTTGCACTGAGTTAAACAGTTCATTGCTTTCTTTTGTCCAAAACCATCACTGTTCTCACCAACACTTAACCTAGAGCTTAAATTAACATTTATTTTCTTTACAGCTGCTTCCACAGATATAAAGGCTAGCCTTTATGTGCACATGGGGAACAAATTATTATGTCCAATTGGAACTCAAAGAACATAAAATTTAAGAATTCATTTTTTTCTTTCTGTAACTACTGAAAGAGTATTCAAAAGCTATAGTACTCCAGGAAATTCAATGTTAAGGTAAACTATATATATATATTTAATAGCGTATATATGCTATTAAATTTAATAGCATATATATAGCATATATTTAATAGCATGTATATATGCTATTAAATTTGATCAAATCATACATTTATGTAAGTATATTCCTTGTCAATTAAGGTATCAATTTTGTGTGGTCTCAGTTTACAAAGGATTTTAATGTAGTAGCAACCCTTGTCCATATTAACTTCCCTGTGACACAAAAGACTTGATAAGGCTATTATGGAAGAAAAGATGTGCAAAGAGAGTGGATAAATATGCATCATGTCAACTTCCCTCCCATTTATATTTGATCACTTCAGTCCCTTTTGTTTATAATTCAGAACAAATTCCTTTACTAGAGTAATTCCATGCATTGTGATATCAACCACTTCAGTTCCAAAAAGCCTGACCAATGACCATGTATATTAATGGGTCAGCCAGGCTCACAATGCACCTGACACCTGTATTTACCAAAGCAGAGTCCTATATGTACTAGGGTCTTGTGAGTGACAACACTCCAGTCTTAGGGGTGCTGGGTCTTTTTGATTTCTAAGGATTGACCCAAAATTAAATTGGCTTCCTTCTAAAACTTTGCTTCTCTGTGATGTAACATTAGTAAAACTCCATTTACCTGTATATTTACCACCTATACTGAGTGGTAGAAGACTAAAAAGCTTGGGTTTGGGAGAGAAGTACTCTGTAAGACTGAAGTTCTCTAGGAAGCTTCCTAAGTTTCAGTCTATGGTTAACTTTGCCAGATAAACTGATGAAAATAATAAGGCCAAACTTATTGTGGACCATTATTGTAATGCTATCTGTGATAAACAGGAAGGATGTAATATACACAAGTCTGCTAAACATCTTCCTTTTATGTCACATATATGTTTTCATTGCATTTGCAAATGGTAAAGTTTCTAGTCTCCATCCTTTATATTTTTATGAGGATTTGAAACACTTGTTTTAATGCTGAAAAATTTTATTATAATTTGAGTTTTTTATATTTAATTTTTCCTCCCACTGCAATCAGTGTGGTTCTCCCTAAGACAGAGTCATGTCTTGCCAAGTAGTATTGATCCAATAAAAGTTTCCCAAAACATTTTTTTTTACTATTTTTTATTGGTCAGCAGGAAAAAGGGAATCTTTCACATTCCTGCATACACTTGAGCAATTCAAAAAACACATCGTGTGTGAAATGTAACTATTTGTAATCAAAATTCATATGTATATGTTTAAATCATGCTAACTAATATCTAAAATTTGATGACCATATAGTAAGGTGAAATCACTGAATGAGATAGCCTGGCTATAATCCATAACCAATGTAAAGTACAACAATGTTTTTTCTTATGAGATCTTATAATCTGTCAAACATTTGGCTCATCATGCCACTTTGATTATGCTTAAAATTTTATTCCCAAGCCCACAAGTGATCATGCTCATTTTCTTATCCTCACTGTCATCAAAATGCAGCTGTTCTGCCCAAAATGGGAAATGTTGAAGTGACAACCACGAAAGCCTGCTGAAGGGACTACAAAGACACTGATTGCTTTTTTTCTCAGAAAGCAGATTACTTTGCTGCGAGTTGTTCTTTGTTATCTCTCTCCCACAAGTTGGCACAAATGGGCAGAGATCACATATAAGTGGTAGAACAAAGTATCAGATGTCCCCTTCAATGCCCATATTCTCACAGTGCCTCTTGTCAATGGTTTTAGGAGAATGCACATTTCCATTAATATTAGTGGCTTTACAAAGTGCTAGTGGCTGAGGTACTTGTTGGAGCTTTGGCCAGTTGGCTCCAGACGCTTACAAGGCAATATTTGAAAAGTAGATACAGTCAGTTTAATAAATTGCTGACTAGAGCTACAATACAATCATCTAATTGAACTGAGAGCCCATGGCTGATTTATATATTTCAAACAATAGCCAAGGTTCCTTTTCTTGGAATTTCTACATGTTTTTCTCTAAGCTTTCCCAATGATTCAAGATCTTTGACTCTGTTGTAGCCCTTCTGAAGTTGTAACGTATTCTCAGGTCTGTTTTCACTAATTCTCTAAATTGATAATGTTTTCCCCAGAGTTTCTGTCTTTGCTAAATTAGATAACATATGTTACACTTTCCCTAGGAAAAGAAATTCATTTCTACATCTATGGCTCACATTTCTCTCTTAATTTGCACAGTTAGTGCTTGGCAATATATATTAAAAGAATGCAAGCAGTGTCTAAAATAGGTGAAATTAGAAGTACAGTGAAATTTCATTCTTGCTCTATGTTTAATAATCCACAGCATTTGATGATTAATTCTAGAATGTTAAAATTACTAAGACTATACCTTGTAAATTCTTTGCTTAGTTACCCTTATTTTCTAAATATATTTAGAAAAATACATTTGTAGGATGCAACTATAAAATTTCTCATTCTGAATGTGCAGCCTTACTGAATGTAGTATGAAATGCCTACACTTATTTCTTATAATAGTCACATATCATTGGAAAATCAGAATGGAGACACTCCAACACAAATACATGTCCCAAGTAAAAATAACTCCACCTGAAGTTCAGTGAAAATATTGATTATGGTGAGACTAATGAGACCTTCTAAATATTGTGTGATATGAAAATATGTTTCTCAAAGAAGTTTATGTCTGATTAGTCAGGAGAAGCAGTGTCAGCCTTGGTATATGTCTAGTAGTTTGACATTTTTTTGTGATACTGCGTCTTTTTCTCTGCAAATGCAAAATTGGGATCTCACTTGCTGACACAAATCTATTAAGAGACTCTGGTAAAATATTTATGGTATAGAATAGGAGATAAATAGCTAGCATGCACAACTTGAATGCCAATTAATACCCTGGAAAATATTTTCAATGTTGTTAATAATTCAACATGGCTTATTTTACTAATGAAAACCTAGTTTAACCATTTCCATGGTAATGGAACTCCGTGGGCAAGGGAGTAAAAATAGCCCCAGGCTCCCTAAAGCTCTGGATGCCCTCACTGTGGCTTTATTTTTGCTCCACCTAATAAAATATGTAAACTTCAGCATTAAGTATCTCTAACTATAAAATCCATTCCATTTTTATAACCAGACTGCTTGGTCTGTGTAGTGCTGGATTCCATTAGCATGCTTAGAGAATCTGAAAAATGAAATACATACCAAAATGTAAGTCCCCAGGGAGAGCTAAGTGCAATGATCAGAAGGTGGCTTGTCTCTGCCAGAGCCCTTGCTGCTCACGTTGGTCTCAGGGCAGTTCTGGAGGAGGGATCCAGCACCATAGGAAATCGACTTGTAGTTCAGCTCAGTTTTTCTTCAGTTAAAGTGCATCGTATGGGGACGGGGAAAGTGTCGAATCCCAGATTCTGTGTCCCTAAAAATCAGAGCATTCTTGATCTTTCTCCTATCAGATAAAATGGCCTTTAAAGTTTGCTGGGAAGATGCAGTGGCCAAAGACAGGTGCTCGCTTCCTTAAATCGACATGCAGAGAAAGGAGGACATAGCTAATGGGTGGGGACACAGGCACAGTCCCTTTCCTTCCAGGTCCAGCAGGGAAGAAATTGGACGATTTCACCCACTTTGCTACACAGATGATTACAAGACCCGAAGCAATCACCAGGCTGGGTAAGGTGCCTCATTTGATTATATTCTGTGGAGACAAAAATAAATGAAAACCAAAAAATATATATGTATCACACACCTTCTCTCAACATGTCTCCTTTCGTCCAAAAAGATGCTCTTTTTCCTCGTCACTTACGTACAGAAGGTTTAGAGCAGCCTAGCTTGTGGCATCGTCCCTCCCCCGTGACAACCAGCTCTCTCTCTTTCTCATTCTCGCTCGCGCTCCACTCCCTCCCTCCCTACCCCTGACTCCCTCCCTTCCTGCTTCTCTCTCTCCTCTCCAGCTGCCTTAGTCTGTTGATGCTGCTGCTGATTAATCAGGGATTCTGAAACAAAGAACCTACCTTCTGAAATAAGCAGTCATCTCTCTCTTCTGCTCCTGCAATTCGTCTGCACTGAATGGCAAAGCCGCTGGCATCTTAGCACCTTGGATAGTTCCTGCTCCCTAGGCCCACTGGACAAGGGAGAAGAGGCAACTGAAGAAATGGTAACAAACCCGAAAGCAGCATCGTTCTACTTTGGATTTGGGCTCCCTGGGGTCTCCCATCCTCATTAAAGGCCTCACATCTAGGCAAGAAAACCTCTCTCTTTTATCAAACTGAGCTGAAGTCTGATCAGTAAATAATAAAATGAAAAGAGGGTAAAGAAATCCCTTCATTTATATCCACTGTGGCATCAGTTTTGTTCTTCTGGAGTAGAAAAATAGAAATACGTAAAGAATGACTCTTCCTACTACAGAGGGTGCTTAAGTGATAAGCTTTTCACCCGGGGTGAGGCCACTAAAAATGAACAACAACTTAAAAGGAACATCCGGATCTCAGCTTGATACCCTTATTTGATATCAGTTTTGCTTCCACTCTGCTCCCACAGCTAAGCCACGCACACAATTACTGCTGACGTACTTTGGGCTGCTGCTTGGGGAAAGAGGGGAGGAGCGTTTCCACCTCATCAAAACAGCCTCTTGCCACCTGCTCCCGTGGCATGAGAACAAAACTAGCCCGTTTGGAAACAGCACGCACAGCGCGCACGAACATGGAACAAAGGTCTCCCTCAGAGCGTTCATTTATTTTAGCGAAAATAATATGGGAAGTAATTAGCCCGTGTGTGTCAGTCCCTCGATAGCCTCCCCGCTGAAATGATCTTCTCATCCTTTCGTTCTTCCTGCCTACTCTTCTCAATATGCTGCTGAATATGTACGGATGATTTATGCAGCATGTCATGATTTGTCTGTGTGGGCACATACGTCTGAACATACACAAACATATATGTGCATGAGTAGAGTATGTGGGTATATCTGTGTATGTGTGTGTGTGTGTGTGTGTATGCATGTGATCTGAAGTCTTTATCTGGCTGGCTTTACTTAGGAGCAAAGAGCAAACTGTAAATTTAAAAAAAATTCTTTTTCTAATGTTGTAAAAGTGACAAGTATCAGTCAGTTTCTGCTTAATTCGGGGTAAGAATACCAATTATGAGAATGAAATTGCACTTGCTATTTGATAGCGACTCTGGAATTTTCCCTTCACTTTTTCTGCCAATCACTCATATTATAAATGACCTTCACTCACAGACTGATTTTCCCAATAGGTAGACATCTAGATTCATAAATAATTTCTTAGAGAAATGTGCTCTGTATGTAAAATGATTTTTCAAATATCACCTGACCATAAAATTAATAATAAATTTAAGTTCACCTTCTTCAGTCTGAAATGCCACCCGAGACTATGCTGTGATCTGGTGAATTTTGTTTTTCTTATCTCTGCAAAGATGGCACCACCGCATTGCATTACTACCAGTCTTCAGGTTCCATATGCTGTACAGTGTGTTCTTAAAGTTCGTTCTCTACTTCCTGAATTCTTTGCCCTCTCCTTTTTGGATGGAAAAGAATTTCTGTTTAAAGGTGTGAAGTAAGTTCCCTGGAAGACTACAGAGAGGAACAGAAGTGAGGGTGTCACTGCTGAGAAGATCAAAGGCCACCTGGCTGTCTCTCCAATTCTTTCTCTCCTCCCTTCTCCAACTCTGTCCATTATCTCTCTCCATCTCTATCTTTGTCTTGCTGTCTCTTTCTCTGCCATAATAAAGACCTAAAACCTCAATGCATTTCAGGAAACTGCCTCAAATGCTACCTCCAATCTGGTGCAGCCACCACACTGTCACCAAGAGGTATACTGATGTTACTCACGTATCATTGCATTTGGCTCTGAAGTGTCCCCATGAAAGTTGGCTGTCAGCACACAAGCAAAGTTCACAAAGATTCTTTATAAGGAAATGATGTGGAAGACATTTTTTTTCTTTCTGTATTTTAGCGAAGGGTCTACAGTGTGTTCAGGGTCTCACTACTAGATCGGACTTGCAGTGATCCACCTGTTTACAGCCTCCCAAGA
>NDGN011114540.1:0-10469 GCA_002564285.1 Tympanoctomys barrerae | reverse complement strand
GGAAGGAAGGAAGGAAGGAAGGAAGGAAGGAAGGAAGGAAGGAAGGAAGGAAGGAAAAAATGAACCTTTCTGGGAGTGTAGTTCAGTTGGAAAGAAATTGCAATATATCTCACTGGATTACACTGCTGTAGGGCATGAATACTGAAATGTCTTCTGAATTTTAAATTGAATGAATATTGTTAAATCTCAACCTTTTCACTTGAATTTCACTCCAGTTTTTACTGTCTTTTTTTTTTTTTTTTTTTGTCTTTTTGAGGCAGGGTCTCCCTGTGCAGTTCAACCTACCTCTGAGCTCACTTTGTAGCTCAGGCTAGTCTCAAACTCTCAAGGGTCCTCCTGCCTCAGCTTCCCAAGTGACTGCAGGCATGGGCCACCAGACCCGGCTGTGTCTTTAGTCTTGAGCGTGCTCTTCTGAAGCCACCACCAGGTGGCTAATACAGTGATTCCTCAGGGCAGGAACACCTCTGTTCAGAAACAAAAGCATTTGGCAAGTTTTGCTTCTGCAGTTGTCTTTGTCCCATAAGCGCAGCTGTCTTCTCCCAAGTTGTAAAACAAATTAAGTTCATAAGCTGAGACACCACTGCATTTGATTAGTGCTAAGGACACCTAGTCCAGTGGTTGGAGGAGGTGGCGCTGGCTGGCTTTCGAGGGACACTGATTCCGTCCTCTCCACTAAGGTTGGTGATCATGGGCAAACTTTTAACACTTTCCTTGCAGTTTCTGAGTAATACAGGGCTTACTCGACAGATGTCTTGTTGGAATGCTATATGGAATAGCAAGTCCTTGTAGATAGGATACATTTAGAGAATCACCATTTTTTAAAGTCCTAGGGTAAGTTCAATCCCCAGCATGCTGTGCCGCAGGTCCTGTCCCTGGGGCAATTGAGACTGGGCGTGGTGGTGTGTGTGTGTGTTTGTAATCCCAGCGCTTGGGAGGCTGAAAACAGGAGGATCACTAGGAAGCCGATCTGTGTAGTGAGACCCTATAGTCCCTGTACTAAAATGCATTATAAATAAAGTCCTAGGATAAACCTAATTTGAGTTTGGCAAACCACCCCTGCTAATTCTCAGAGCTGCCTTCTGAAGTTTGGGCAGGACAGGAGTTAGGAGAAAGAGGCAAAGCCCTGTACTTTCTTTTCCTTAGGTGGGATGGGAGCACACTGACTTCTGCATCAGAGGGCTTCCTCAGCCTTCCAGGCGGCACAAACATGGCACGCACCTCTGAGGGGATGCGCGTGTGTCTGCTGGCCTCTGGCTCAGGGTCAGGTGACAGCATCCCACAGCGCTCTGTCTGTGGGGTCTGCCTCATGCATGCTGAGCAGTGTGTCTCCCAGACAGTGAGGGGCATCGCCACTCACAGATGACGTACTAGGTCTGGGTTAGCAGAGTCCTTGTTCAGGGTCCCCAGTAAGATATTTAACCTGCTTCTGTATTACTGTAATAAAATTTAACCCTGAAACATGACCTTAAGTTTTTCCATGGATGTTGTCTCTCAGTTTTGTCTTTGTGGCTGTCGTCGTGGAAGGCCAGGGGAGTGGAGCCTCTGCCTGTACATCTCGTTTGGAAGACCTTAGGACTGTGTGCCAGAGGTGGGCAGCAGGGAAGATTTGCAAAGGCTCATGACTGGTGGCTGTGCAGGTGGGCTTCAGGGAGACCTGAGGACTACTGGTTGTTGCTGGCTGGGTTTGGATCCTGGATGTTTTGGGGCAAGCTGTCCTCCTCACACCTAATTCACTTAACTGATTTTAAAATGTGGATCTTTATAATTTTATGCATTGGTTTGGATGATTTCTCTTGAGAAGTTTTTTTAATTTTGCTTTTTTTAAATAAAGTTTTGTATCAATGTATTTAACCCCATCAAAACAGGAGTCCCAATAAAATACTAAAAACTTTAAACTGCTCAGAGTAAAGCAAACAGAAATATCAAGAACTATACTTTAGAGGCTGCTCTGCCCTGAGGGTGCCGTCACATGAGGATATATGTAAAGGTACTACATTTGATGTTTTCATTAAAAACAAGAAATGCCTTGAGGAATGGATGAAAAACAGTTCATGCTAAAAAAAAAAAAAGTGGTAGAAATGAAAATTGATGTCTACAAATGGGTTTTTCATGGGGGGCTTCATCTCTTATGTTGCCCACAAAATGCCGGAGAAGTGATAAATAACTTTTTAAAATGTGCACTGTGTGTGACTGTCATTGGACAAATCCATGTAAGTGAATTGGTTTTAAGCAAATTTGAGTTTTAATAGTTTTTTCTGATTATAATAGTATACATACTAATTGTAATGCCGAAAAGGGTAAAGGAAATAAAAATCCGTAATCCAACTTCCTAAAGTTTTTAAAATTTCTCTAGTCTTTTTTATACACTTGTAAGAACACTGTTGTTGAGGCCCATACTACAATAAGTAGTTTTATCTCAGCCACTCTCCCTAGCTGCTGTCCTAGCTGTCGTATAGGAGAAGCGAATAGCCCAAGAAGGTCCTGGCTGTGTCCACATGAGATGCTGAGCCCCTGGGGGGTGACCTGAGGCCTTGGCCAGAGAGAGGAGCACAGGCTGTCAGCGCAGGCCAGAGCCCTGCACCCGGGAGCGGAGCGTGGGGCTGGCTGCCGCAGCAGCAGAGATGGTCAGAACATCTGGCTGTTCCCAGTCACAGTTTGCTTCCTGTGACGATTTAACAGGCAGGCCCCCAAGAAGTGCTGGGCTTCTTAGTAGTCTTGAGCCCGTGCCCGACTCCCCGCTTGGAGACACTGGCTTGTCCATGGACGCTCTGTCGTGGTGACGCCCTGCCTGTGCATGGTGATTGTGGAGTTCCCAGGCTGGAAGGATGGCCGCGGAGTTAGGGCCACTAGACTGCTCTGAGGAAGACAGTCCTGCACATGCACCGGGCACGAGCGCCAGGGTGCTTGCTGGCTTTGACAGTAGACAAGAGTTGGGTGCAGAAGAATGGGAAGGCAGAACGGTGACCCCAGTGTTGTTGGAGACCCAGCCTCAGGCCTTGCACCCTCTGGCCCTTGCAACTGAGTGTGCTCTGGCTTTCTCCTGCCTCCGGCCTCCTGTGGTCTGATGTCTGAGGATGAAACCCCTGCCCTGGGAAGTGGGTGACACCAGGGCCTCCGAGGACTGTACCTCGTCAAAGTCCCCAGGGTAGATCTCTGATCCCAGCTGCTTAGCAAGAGCCCTCGAGGGCCACTCCAGCTCCAGCTTGGCTTTGCCAGCCCTTGCCTGGGCCTCTTGGCCACTACCCAGCCTGTGCCATAGGTTGCTGTCGGCCCTTTTGGCCTCTTCCCAACACAGGAGTGCCCTAAGCTTGTGAGGTGGGTGAGAGGGATCTGGGTGTCACTCAAGCTGGTGTTCTGCTGTGACAGTCATGGGGCCACATCTCTGCCGTCCTCCCCAGGCCTTTCAATACCTGACGTCAGTCATGCTGGGGTCCAGCTTTGCTGAGTATTTGTGAGTCTTTAAATCTGTAAAGAGCTTTTCAAATCTTCACTGGTGAATGCAGCACAGTGTGGCCTCTGCCACGGCTCATCCCCAGCTGGATTCTAGCCCCCGGTGCCACCCGGCTTGCAGCGCAGCCCAGGTAGTTCCTCTCAGTGCCCCAAGTCTCAGGCCCAGGACATTGGTCCTCACCACAGCTGTGAGAGGCTCATGGTAACCAGAGGGTGCCTGTGCCAGGCATTGGGCCACATGTCACCTGAGCAGAGGGCACTGGCACAGCGTGGAGGCAGCAGTGTCCCTTGGTGCTGCGGCAATGAACAGTGGAGGGAGGGGCCGTGGTCTGAGTGCAGCAGGAGCTGGGCCAGGGCGAGAAGAGGAGAAACAAACAAGGACGAGGGCCTTGGGCACTTAGGCTAGAAAGAGGCTGTGAGAGTGGGGCTCATCAGTCCCTGGACTCCCTCGTCTCCAGCCTCATTCTGAACCAAGATGCTCAGCCGCATGGGGTGGAGGGGGGCTGCAGGGGTCCCCAGAGGGTCAGGATGCCTTCTCAGTACAGCCTGGCCTGGCGTCAGGCAGAGCCCTTTGCTGGTGCTTTGCTTAGGCTTCAGCACAGGGAAGACAGAGTCAGACACAGGGGACAGCTGGGTGCAGTGGCCTGCTGTTGCCACTGGGCTCCTGAGCTGAGCACCTGGCACAGGTGTGGGGGTGCCTCGGAGCTTCAGCCCCAGCTCCTCACTGCGGCTGCTGTGCATCTGTAGGATCTCACGTCCTCCCCACAGAGGTGCCCAACAGTGCCATGGGCTAGGCTCTGTCCCTCCCACAGTGCCCAGTGCTCTGCCCATGGGGGCCTCTCTTGGAAAGGTGGGGCCATGTCCTGCCTGCTGCAGCCACAGCGCCTGCTCTGTGGCAGATGCTGGGCACAGAGAGCTCAATGGATGAAGGACCGACCAAGTTCTACCCTGAGTCTGTCCCCTCTGTCATTGAAGACTTCCACACCTTCCCTTTGACACAGAGGTGGCTCCGTCTTATGGAGAGGTTACTTCAGCAGTCCTGGTTCTGCTGCACATGAAGCAAGACAGAAGGGAACCATTACGGGCAGTGGAACAGGGCAGAGCAGTTCAGCACTCACAATAAAGCTCTTTCAGTTCGACCTGCTGCCCTAGGGGACCAGGGTCATCACCTGGGAAAGAAGAGTTCATAGAGGGGAAGGTAGGATTCCATCCCGCTGGCCCTTCCTAAAAGACAGATCCTGAAGACAGGGCCTTTGGGGCTCAAAGCTTGAATACCAAGGGGCCCCTCAAGGGATTTTAAGAAACCGATGCGGGCCTCATCCAGAGTGAACGTGGTCTCACCACCCTGACTCCTCTTGCACTGCTTGCTAAGAGCATCCACGGGACAGCAGCGTGTGACCATTCAGCCCTAGTGGTTTGTCCTTCCGAGCTGTGCAGACTGACAGCAGAGTCATTCCTGTGGTCATCGAAAGCAGAGCTAGTGCTTGAGAGAGTGAAGGGAGGATAGCCGAGCTGTGCTACAAGCAGCTAGTATTTATCTGGAAGCCTGGCTAGCAGAGGGGTCTGTCCCTGGGGCCGGGAAGAAGCAACCCATAGCGGCACACAGCAGCAATAGCCATGTACCTGTCCTCCTTAGGTGCCTGGCCAGGGGCTCCGTGGTACTGAGCTTGCAAATCTATTTTGACAGCTTGCAGGGGATGATCCTCTGGGCCTCAAGCTTCACGTACACCCAGTTTGATGCTAAATGTCACATAGCAACTCCCTTTTGCACCTCAAAAAACAAATGGGCTTTGTTACCTGACTTACAGAGTAGGAATCTAGCTCTGATCAGAGGGTTCTAGCTTGCAGGATGCACATGCTTAGAATGGACAGCTGTTTTGCAGATCCATCTGCTAACTCAGGGGTGGCCAAAGAAGAGTGGCTTTTGGCTTTCTCTGTATGGTTCTCGGAGGTGGAGCCTAGGACCATACATCCCAGGCAGCCACTTGACCGCTTCCCTCTTTGTAAGAGCTGCAGGGCTGGGCCCCCTGGAACAGTGTCCTTCCCAAGAAACCTGACCCATCGGTACAGCCTAGGGAGGTTTCTCTGCCACATTTTTCTCAGAATTAAGCAAGGGGATGTAGGTGGCCGAGCTGAAACAGAAGGTGCAGGTTGCAATAGGGCTAGGATGTGGCCTGTGACGTGGCCTGCACTCCCGCACGCAGCACTGGGATTTTTCCCTGTGCCTCTGAGAAGCCTGACCTGGTCGGCCTCTCCGGCCCGCTGGCCTGTGGGCCGCGTTCATTCCGCAGTCTCTCTCCTTGATGCCGCAGCCTTTGGTGTCTTTTTGCACATTGCTTTGTGTTGTCTGCTGTGCGCTCAGGTGGTAAATGTGGTTCTCCAAAGCGAAGACCAGGCCTCTGACCTCTTTGTTCATGTGTTTTCAACACTGTGTGGCATGAAGAGTGTGGCCATGTCCCACCTAAGGGCTTCCTAGATGCTTCTCTACTCATGTGAGCAAAAATTAAACACAACAGTGTTTGCATATCATCATCATCATCATCATCATCATCATCAACAGCAACAACAAACCCTCCAACTGCGGTGAGCTCTCAGCAAGTTATTTCCCTCTGGGCCTCAGTTTATTACATCAGTAAAATCAGGCCTTTACTTAGGGTGGGCTTCCTGGAAGAACTTCGGGCTCCAGGCCCCTCTGGCTTCTGAGTGTGCTCTTGAGAACGCCCCCTCCGACTGTGATGTGACAAGGACACAGGGTCTCTTTCCATCCAGGGGCCTCTCCTACCCAGCCCCATCCTGCAGGCAGGATACCTCCCAGATGCCACGCCCACCTGTCTTTGTTTGTGGGCTGTGGAAGGGAAAAGTTCAGGCCCCTCCTGGCTTACCACAGTCCTGATGAATAGAGATACGGCCTCATTTGCATATCAGCACTGGTGCCAGTCTGAGCCCAGCTGGGTGCGACGTAAGGTGGAGTACAGATTCCAGCAACGGAGCCATGGCTTCTCCACGCAGCTTCTCCGCGCGGCTTCCCGGAGAGGCTTCCGGGTGGGCCTGAACTGCATGTGTCCAAGCTCTTCTTTGGCTCTGGAGGGCACAGGCTGAGCTCACTCCTTTCCTCTGGGTCTCTTTGTGCTCCTTTGAGTTCCCTTCAAGACTAGTAGGTTATCTGGGCTAATGGGAAACTGGGTCTGTCCAGGCCCTGGATTGGCCTCTTGGAATCTCTGGGATCTGAGCCTTGAGCCCAAGCCCACCCTCCCGGCAGCAGGGCCTACTAGAGGGAGCATCCCTGCCTGTAGGAGGCGGCCCAGCCCCCTCCATCGCAGGCCTCCTTCCCTCCCACCTTCGTGACCTACCTATCCAGCTCCTCCCCAGCAGCCCCGCATTGTCCAGCCCTTGAGCCTCCCTACTCTGCCCTCACAGGCACCCCTGGGTGGGATGGGGTGGGTTGCAGAGGACAATCAGCAACCCCTCTGCATTCCTGTTGCCCAGTGCATCTGCCTTTGTCACCTCCCTGCACTGGGAGCTCACATTTATCCCCATGAGATGGACCCTGGGCCTCCGTGGGCCTCCCTGGGCCTTGACCAGCAGATGCACACAGCAGATGCTGAGGGAATGAGGCCCAGGGCCATTGAGCTTCTGTGACCCCGTATCAGGAACTCCAAGTAAAAGCTTGCTGACTCTTGCCATAGCTGTATTTCACAGAGGCTGAGGTTAGGAAGAGAAGCCAGTTTTAGGTGATCTTGAGGTTCCTTTAATGCAAACCACTAAGCCAAGTGGGCCACCATGGCTATTGTCACTATAGTGGCAGAAGCCCTCAGATCCCCCAATGGAAATGCAAATGCATGTGGGCTTTGTGTCCCTTCCTGTCCCTTTCCAACTGTCCTTGGAACTTTCCACCTTCTCCCTGTCCTCTGCCTGCCCCTATGGGGTCTCTTAGGCACCCACACTCTTCTTTCTTCCTCCATCCCAAGAGCTGGCAGAGCAGGGGTCTGAACTGAGTTTATATAGCATCCCCTGTATATATTTAGAGATAAGTTCATTTAGGGATTAGGGGCTGCTTCTTGTCTATGCATCATTAAGCATATCACATCTGCTACTGAGCTAGCAATCAGCAGAATATTGAGAAAAGTTATAAAGAAATCTTTGCATCGGTTCATTTTCATTTCCATCTTCCCATGTCCTGGCTCGAAGACTTTTGCAGGCGAGTGTACAGGAGGGACTGGAGCTGGGGCAGTGGAAGCCCAGCCTCAGCTGCATTCTGAGGAGTGGCTGTCTTGGCTTCAATATTCCAGCTCCCATGCTGCGTGCACACAAGCCTGTGGGTCCGTGGAGGGGTGTGTCACATGGAGAAGCTGTGCATGCAGTGTGCCTGGGTGGGCCTGTTGGCCAGGGCGGGTGACCAAGACATGAACTGAGGGACCAACAGCCATCCTGATTACTGTTCCATGAGCAGGGGCCCGGCAGACTTCGGTTTCATCTCCTGGGCAACCTTGCCCACGCCACCTCCCCTCCGTCCCCTGCAGTCCCTAGTGTGCACAGTGAGGGCATCAGGTGAGGGGGTTTTGCCTTGCTGTGTGGCAGCAAGGAGCAGAGCGGCAATGATAAAGCTCCACACAGAGCAGGGTCTAAGGAGACTGTTGTTCAGCTGCTGCAGCAGCGTCAAGGCCAGCGGGCATTCCCAGGCTGTGGCTTCCCGGTTTGGTGGCTGAGCAGGGGCAAGCACAGGCACAGGTCTCTGGTTTGGGAGGGTAGCGGCTGGAAACCAAGTCCCTGACTCTGCAGAGCAGCAAGTGGGTCCTCCTCTCATCACTGGGACTCAGGCAGGCGAGGAGAGCTGGGTCTTCTCTCTCCATCACAGGGCACCAGGGATGAGCCTGGCCATTCGGCCCCAGGAGTGTGAGCCGTGGGCTGGATGGCCCCTGCATCCCCTTGATGACTGGCCTGCAGTGTGACATGTGGCTTCCTAAACTGCAGGTGTCACTGTGAGCCCTGCAATGGGGACTTGGTGCCCAGTCTTCAGTCTACAGAGGCTTCTGCCAGCAGGGGAGCCTGGAACTGGGGCTGCACCCCAACCCCTCTGGCCCTCCCTCCATCGTCTGTGGATGTGGATGGCTCCTACATACGTAGACACTGGGCCGCTGCAGCCTGGTCTCAGAGCAAGCACGGTTTCACAGATGAACAAATGGCTCTCCACACGCCTGCAATTAAGAGACCTGCTCAGAGTCCTGGCAATTGTGTGATCGGCATTTAACCTTGCTGACCTCCTGGGCAGTAGAGCACCTGGTGGGGGACAGAGAAATTGCCAGTAGCACCCCAGAAAAGTGGGCCCGAGACATCAGCATGCATGATGGGGAAGAGTGGTTAGTTACACGGGGGATGTGGGCCTCCAGGCCCATGGGAGAGGACCCCGAGCAGGCCGGGTCAGGCCAGGGGAAGCTGCACAGGGTGAGAAGCCCAAAAGTGAAGAGGTTCAGGAGCCACAGATGAGAGGAGTCCCCTTGTACAAGCTGCTTTAAAAGGACGACTAGCTGCGTGCAGTTTTTAACCCCAGAAATCACAGCTCCCTGCTCACTGTATCCTGCTGCCAGGCAGCAGGTAACGACCGACCAGCGGAACAGTCCTGACGCTCCCAGGACAGCCCCCACGTGGCACAGCGGCCAAGTGGACGTCGCTTTGATCTCCCAAGACCCTGCTCTTGTGCCTCAACATAACCTTCCCTTGCTTTTAATTCCACATTTCATACGGGCCCACGATGCCTACTGGACAAGAACAACAACAACAAAAACCCACTGTCTGGCTGGCACAGATTTTGATGGCGTCTCCATATAGAAGTAATGAGCCGCAGCCAGGTCTGGAGGCTTCGTGGGACAGGGATACCGGGGCTCTGGGCTCTCTTCTCTTCATTTCTGTTTAAAACAGAATGGTAGGGAGGGGTGTGTGTGTGTGTGTGTGTGTGTGTGTGTGTGTGTGTGTAAAGCAGGAGCAGAGTATTTTCAGACCTAAAAAAAAAAAGAAAAATAAATTTTTGAATAAGAATGGTCCGTGTACGGTGACCGCGGGGCAAATGCACATGTGTGTTTTCAAACACAGAGTCGTGCATTCTTATTAGGAGATCGTGACTGTGCCTCCAAGCAGGACATTACATATTCATGAGCGCCGGGACTGCGGCTGCCCACTTCCGGCGCCTCCGTCTTCCCCTCCGCCACGTCCGACCAGTCTTGGGGGAGGAAGAAAGCCGTGTCCAGACACGCTGGGTCCGTTCCCTTCAGCTGCTAAAGTGTTAAGGGAATAGGAGATAAGAAGATGCGCGCAGCAAGGGAAACAGCGCACAGAGCTCCACAAAGATCTTTTTAGTGTCAACTTAAATGTACACAAATAGCGGATGATGATCTCTTTTATTGGACTAACATTTATCCAGTAATATCCACACACTTTTAAAACCATTGAGGCCTCCTCTTCAGGTGTTCATTTGAATAGAAATAGCTGAATGAGTGTTTTTATAATTGATCCCCTGAGAACCGAATGCCTAGTGCTGCATAACCAACATTTTCCCATTGCTGGTTTTTTTTCCCCCCAAATTGCCACTCTGCAAAATTAGGATTTTGTACAGTTTTGATAAGAGAATTAACCTCCCACGTGCCAAACTCCCTGGCTGTGAGGGGCGCCCAAGAAGCTGGCAGTTGTCGGTCAGCTTTGACATCTGGCCACTTTGGGGTGGGAGTTGCTACTTCAAAACCCCAGAGCTGTACTGGAGTGGATTTGATGAAGAGGGAAGGAGACAGTTTGGCCGGACTGAGCCTGGAGTATGGGGCCTTTGATCTTTCCGTCTACGCGCTCTAGAGCTCCCTACATCAGTCACTCAAACCTGACCCGTTTTCTGCCTGCTTGGGTACAGGAAACCTGACCTTAGAAACCATCAGCGATGGCCACTCAGTGAGTCTTTGCGGGGGTGCGGAGAGCTTCGTCTTGGTCCTCACTTTAGTTTTCCAGTCATACTCAGTGTATGTTCACTGCAGAAAATC
>NDGN011114403.1:0-10448 GCA_002564285.1 Tympanoctomys barrerae | reverse complement strand
CCAATTTGGTTTGAAACTGTCTCATTGCTATTTGTCTCTCAATAAAATTATGGAAAAAATAAAGGAAAATTAAAAAAAATAATAAGAATACTGGCTCCATCTGGGAAAGGGGACTTTGTCTCCATAATCTCTTTAGCAAGTCTACCAACTAGATTTCCAAGAGGTTCTGGGTTACAGAGACAACAACCACAGACCTTATAAGCGTCCTCTTTAGAAATAAGCAAAACAGCTAAAAGGACTTGCAGCTGCTATTCTTCTATAGATATTTTGAATTCTTTCATTGCAACTATGGAGAAGCCGGGAAATAGCTGTTTAGGGAAATTGTTTAAAATATAGTTCCGATCCACAGAGCTCAGGCCACAAGTCCACTAAATTTACCACTTAGACAAACTCCCTCAGTGTTCTTATCAGTAACATGGAGATAATGCCACTCTTGATTACTGGGTGCTATGAAAGCTGAATGCATTACTATTTTCTTGCCATTGTAGCAAGCATTAGTAAATGTTAGTTCTAATTCTACTTGTGGTTACTGTTGTAATAAAATATCAAATTGCAGTAGTTTAAATAGCTTTTGCGGATTTGAATTAGGGAAAATAATGTGCTCTTCCTTTTTTATTCAGTCTTAATTTTTCCTAAAGTAAGTGATTCTGATATGATGTAGAATTAATGTAAGATATAGCTTATTTTAGGAAATAATCCAACTCTAGGCCCTATGTCAGTTACTATTTCTGTTTAGAAAGCAATACCAATTACTCTCCATACTGTAAGAATATATGGCTTTTAGCCTTTAGCGATATGACAGTGTTAGTTTCCAAATTTCTCTCAGTTTAGAAGCACATTTACTTAGAAAATGAATTAAATATGTAGTTTTTCTCATTTCTTTAATTTGTTAAGAACTATGCAGAGGACTGTTGCACACCTGAGTTGCAGCACTTGAAACCTAGTTACATGAATCAGAACAACTGAGATGGAATTGTAAGAAACAAAGCAAGATCCAGGCGGGCTGGCACAGGCCTGGAATCTCAGCGCTGGGGAGGCTAAAGCAGGAGGATTCTCTGGAGTTTGAAGCTGACCTGGACTACAGAGTGAAACCCTGCCTCATATAAAAGTGAGTTTCTGGAAGAAAATTTTTTGTTTCTCTTTTGTTGTGCTCTGTGCCCCAAGGAGCCTTCTGCATACCAGGTGAAGAGAGGCACATCAGAATTGCTAAACTCTGCCACTGAGTCCTGATGCCGCAGCAAATCAAGCTAAAAAGCAAAAGCTTCAAGCAGAACGGTAAAGACATCTTCTTTATATCAAGAAAACTTTAAAGGTAAAATTGCTTTAGAATATTCAATTGATACCAGGCAGCTTTCAATTTGCTTTATGGACAGTCTTTAAGGGCAGGCAGAGTGCAACCACATTTTACCATCAAAGGGAAAGTTTACTGACTTCTTTCCAGAACGGTCTCCCATGTATTATCTCCTACTTTGGTAATTTAAGTAAATGAGAATGTGAATCCCAGTGTATTGGCAGAATGTACCTAGTCCCAGGTGGAATTGGATAGTGTCCTGGGATTCTTCACTGAGCTCTGTCCTGAAGCTTCCAAGTCACTCAACTCTTGCTTTATCTATAAGATGATGAGTGGCTCTTAGAGTTGGTAGAACACTAGTGCTTGCTTTTTTTGGTTCTAAAATATGGCACTGAGGCATGAAGAGACATGCTCACAGACCGTTATGGAGCTTTTGTAAAACATCCTTTTCTCAGGTACATGAAGGAATATCAGGTGAAGATAAAAGCCTAACATCCTTTGGGTGTATACAGTCACTGCTATTGTTCCTCAGGGAATCTTCAGATAGCATTATTGATGCCTAGAAAGGAATCTACAGGAAAACCTGAGGCTCTGCAGGAGAAATCCCTAGAGCCTTGGTGGGTTTTTTGATTGTCTTCATAGCTACTAGTTTGCGCTAAGAAGCAAAGCATCATTAAGTTGATGGGCAAAATGAATTTACTATGATAGGGAAAATCCATCTTTAGGTGGCACGTAGCATTTTGTTTTGATATAAGAACTATCACAACCTAGAAAAAAATTGGTTTACTATGTAAACATGTGTACAACTGGCACCGAAAACATCCCTGAACTACTTCATGTATCACATCTGACAGCTATACACCTTTTGTCTTCCTAGGTGTAGTGAAGATATTTTGTGGCACACAAAGAACATACCTTGATGGGAGAAGGGTCATAGTCCCCCATTCTCTGTCCTGAGAGGCCATGCTTGTAAGTACTTGTGTTGATATCAAAGGGAGGTAACAGATAATGACTTTCTGCTTTTATCCAGGACTGTTTCATTTCCTTCATGAAAGTGGGTCAGTTCAGAAATGGATAGAGTCTGGGGCAGCAGCAAGTGAACCTAGAATTCTTTTCTAATCTTCCACTTGGCGAAATGCTGTGTATAAATTAACTTTAAAGTCAAACAGGCTTTCCTGGCCATGTAACTTTGGGCAAGCTACTTGGCCACTCTGTGCCTCGGTTTCCCTCTTTGTAAATCAGAACTCAGGAGACTTATCTTTACTTAACCAGGAAATTGCTTCACCTCATAGAGGTAGAGATATCAGCTCACACTTAAAAAGTGGCTTTATATTCTGAATTTGCCAGGAAAGGATTAATGCAGGAAAAAGTCAGTTTGCTTAAGATGGGTCGATATGGATTGGTAAACTGCTCAGATTTTTTTTCAAGTAAGAGTTTCTCTCCCTTTCTTTTATTGGAGGATTGGATTTATCCTTTAGGATTAAATAGGCAGCTATGTCCTAATGTTCATTCAATTTTAGGATAACCACAAAGGTTTCATGAATGTGAAATGCTAGTTACACAAATATGAAATGGATCTATGATGAGGATACTGGGTACACAATATAACGACCCCAAAGGCGTTTCACCTGGGACCTTAGCTTTCCTTCTAGAACATCAGCAAATAGTTTAAAATTAATGCAACACACCATGCAATTTGCCATGTCGCTACACTAGCCTGGTAATATTTTCCCTCATTATATAAAATCTAATTAGTTAAAGGGCAATTCAGATGAAACTTTTATTTGGGGGATTTAGAAGTATTAAGGCAAAGGGGAAAAAATAAAGCAAACATACACGGCAACTCTCTGGATAGTATGAACAAGATTATTAATAACCCTTGGGTGGGAACATGATTAACCTTGTTATTTTCCTCACGATCCCGTTTCACAATAAGTAAATTGATATTTCACAAAAATATTTAGATGCTGTATGGAAAACAACTTCTACAAGGTCTCCAACTGGCATCAAATGTTTTAAAGTATGAAAACATCTCTGGGCTCTCTCAATAGGGTGACGGATCCCTGCAGGTAGCATTTCCCTTGTTTAATAGTCCTGCCAATTAAATCAAATTAGAGATGAGTTTTTAACTCTGTGATGAAGGCAGTGCTCATTAGAAGAGAAAACAGGAAAATGCAATATTTCCCTTAAGTGAATTATTTCAAATTCAATAGAAGTTGCTGGAGGGGGGAGGGAAAGCCAAACAACTGTATTGATAGTCTATGTTTTATATGCCACCATGTCAGTCACTGGAAAGTAATTCAAAGGCATCGTCTATAGACAGGCAAAATGTTTCTACTTGTCTTTTTCTTTTGTTGGTATCTACGATATTGTTGCTTACGAAGTCTAAGTTTCTAAACATGGCCTTTCCTGATGCGATCTTTCATTGTGTGGCTGGTCTGCCTTTCACTTCTGACTCATCTGTCATGTGCTTTTGTAGGAAGTAATAATTACCCCCACAAAGCTACTTGTGCATTAGACCAATTCTCTCCTGTCTAATTATGCTATTTATAATATATTATTTAACATAACTAGTGGAGTCATTTGCTTTGCAGGACTAAAGATCAGATGACATGGGATAGAAGGCAATGGTTAGTTTATCACCTTAACATAAACACCCACAACCAGCCAAATATTAATTTGGATCATCAGCCTCAACAAATGTTCACTTAAATAACATGTGACTATGTACCTGTGCGTACACTTTCTTAGAAAAGTGAAATGTGAATGAATGGCTATTCTACCAGGGAAGGTAAAAACAGATCCGAAGGCTCACGTGGCTACAGGTCTATCCCGGGATTCATTCACTGCTGGCAGTATCATCAGTATTTTTTCCGCTATGGCCAAAGCACATCAGAAGTATTCTGTGTTAAATTAAGGACCTTTGGGATGCCTGAGAAGCCCACTTCTTAGTGAACAGACAATAGCAAATACAAATGGCCTTAATGGAGAATTCGTTTCAAAAATATTTTTAGCAGATGATCGGAAAGGTTGACAATTCTGTCCATGCGTCTGAACCTTAACAGAAGGTGTTGACTGTTAATTTCAGATCTATGCTGAGCTCTATTAGGGCTCCAGAGCCTTTAGTTATTGTGTATGAAGTCTATGTATGCAAACTTGTGGTTACATACATCAAGGTTTTCCACTGATAATACACATCATTTATTTTCTTTCAGATACCCTTTGCTGATTAGAGCTTCATGGGCATTACTTCCGTGACAGTGGTTATCTTCCTACATAGCTGGTGGAATTGTGTTCATGGATTCCATCTTTGGGATAAAGAGGAAGGTCCTGGAAAACACCCAGCCCTGGTTAAAAGCATCTTTCCTTTCTCTGCCTGGCACCTTGCCAGCCCCCTCCTGTATGCTGTAGCATGGGTGATGAGTCCTCTGTGTGTGAATTCTGACTCCCTCAGGGAAGAGGGGAATCGAGGAGTGCACACAACAAGCACCTTAGAAGCCCACAAAGAAGGAAGGTCCGAGTGCTGCGACAGCAGCCTAGAAGGCGCGATCATCTTTGATGGCATCGTTGGAAATCTCTTTACCTTAAAAGCCAGGCAACCAGCAAGCTAGTCCTGTGTGCTGTGGGGTGAGCCCTGGAAGCTTGTACGACCTGCTTGTGGGAAACTGGAGGAAAGCCCCATTGCATTCCAAGCAGAACGGGCGTGGTATACTGAAGGCAGCGTGTAAACTGTCACTTTCTGCCTGCCCCCCAACCCCCAGTTATTAGGAGTTAAATTTTCCCAGGTTCCTCATAATAAAGATGAATACATTTTTCCAAAGGCACAACAAAGCATCCTTTCAGGTCACCACTGATTTCAAAAGAAAACAGAGCAAAACAAAACTGGAATTTCCCATTTCATTGTGTAAAAGGTCAACATCTGCTGATGCTCAGAGATGGGGATGTGGTGGAGGCGGCCGGGTGAGATGTAGAGTGAGCAGCACAATCCGAGGGGCCATGCGACACACAACCGGCATTCACAACAGAGACACACACCAGCACTGGAGAACGACTTTTCCATCCATCCATTTCTGAAATTTTTGACAGAGCAGATCACCATAGCCTCAGGAACCTGTCTCAGCCTGACTGGTTTTGGCTTCCTTCTGCTCTCCAATGAGTGCACAAATGCAGTTGTCAAGGCCTGAAAGGAGTGTATGGTGGTTTCCCTGCACAGCTGAGCCAACGCCATGGGAGGTACTGCGGCGGAAAGTCAGACCCCTGCAAGCGCAGGCTTTCGCTCTGACATCTGTAGCACAGACACCGCCCAGCAAGAGTGCAAAGCCAGGGCTGTAGTGCTAGGCTGGTACCTGAGTGATTCTGAAGACTACTTCTGCTTACGAAGTGGCTGATTTTCATGCCATTTAACAGGTCTGATACTGGAGAAATCGTCTGGGCCTATTCACAAGCTTAAGTAGATTGGGGTTGATTGATAAATTGAAAGATCTGACTGCACATGTATAAGAAGTAGGAAGGGTTTTTTTTTTTTTAATCCAAATTATCAGAATATTGCTTTGCACTGGATCTTGCACTTTCAGCGCTTCAAGTGCTGTTGTTTACAGTGAAACCACCCTAGCTGGCATGGTGCACATGACAGAAAACTTTCAGGGGTGACACCACGATGACAATTCTCCTCACTTAAGTGTCTCATAGGTGCCTCCTTAGGCCTGGATTTCTAATCACTTATTTAGCAGCTGTCCCATGGTTTTAGCCATTTGAGATGAAGGAGGCAACATGTAGAATTCTGCCCTGACGTTACTCGGTGTGCTTCTGGTGAGCCCTCAGCTCACAATCATGGCTTATGTGGGAAGGTGGGGCTACTGCCTGGATCTCCCCTTAGAGCCGGAGAATGTTCTTAGCTCTTTGCAGCGATACTAGGGAAGCCTTAATAGAGAGGTGAGGATGGGTACCTTTTCACTGGCTTAGATTTTTATGAACTGATTTCTTACAGAATTTCTCACCCTCTGACTCCTCAATCCCCCAAGCATTTATGTACCCATTTTGTAGCAAATTCAAGCCTAGATACACAGGAACACATAGATCTCTGTGTTTTAGGAAGAAATGGGCATACTGTTGATCATCTGTCATTCCTCCCAAAAGACAAATGATCATAAACCTGCCCCTTTCAGGCCTTCACAAATCCTAGAATTTAATTTATTAACAAAAATTCTCTGCTTTTATGCCCTTTTCTTTGGGTTCCAATGAATTGCTGAAGACATTCATTGACATTTGTTCACTGCTTTCTCCAATTAGGTGAGAAATCCACATCCAGCCCGGAGAAAGAGTTGGATTTCTTTGTAGATTTCTTAGCATTTGTAAATAGGACAATTTACAGTTCTACTGAATATGCCAGAGTGGGCTTCACTAACGGAAAGGAGTCAGAGAAGCTGAGGCATGCCGCGTCCACGGGAGAATTCTGCATAACTACTCTATCCATGCTCGCGGCACGCTTACGCAGAAGAACGATAGGAAACATGCAATTTGCAAAGAGAAGGCTCTATTAGTACATCAGAAATGGACACTGGAAAAATAGATCTGAGAAGCTGAACAACGACACAAAGCTAGCCTAGACTTAGTGTGGTGAATTGTTTTGTTTTGTTTTTTGTTTTACTTACTACCAATACTGGAAATACTGGGAATACCTGCAGAGAAAGAAAACAACAAAGAGAAGCTGTTAGTTTTGTTTGCTTTTAGCATATGACATCTTTTACTTAAAAATGTTTCAGAAACTTGGCACTTAGTAACATTTAGGACATTAAGAAATTAAAGCAAATTATATATATATATATATATATGTATATATATATATATATATATATGTCCATTGAACCTATTTTACTTTTATTTTTGAACTCCTGGGTGCATGTGTCACGTTTAGAAATTAATTAACATTCAACATCACCAATTCAGAGAAGAAATCCTTATGATGTCAAATATTTTGTGTCTTCTCATAAGGCTCAGGATCATTTGTAATGTGGTTCAAAGCAGAGATTGAGATATAAACACAGTATGGAGGCACATGTACTATGCAAACCTTTGCAAATATGTCCATTTATGCAATTGATCTTTTAAAATGTGTTATGAGATGCAAGCCTTAGATGCCGAAAAATCATTTCGCACTTTATTTGATGAACCTCAAAAAACCATCACTTCTGTTTCTCTTTTCCCTGTCAGATTTGTGGATTAAACCCTGTAATAGAAACTTAACCGAGCAGAATAATTCAAGAATACATTAGATTCTTCATATCGATCATGGACTTCATTGATTTTTCACCTTTCACTTTAATTCTCAAGTTGTGCTAAGGTGACGCAGCCACTGCAGAGTGTGGCCTAACTTAGCATGAATGTGGCTGTAAGTGTGGTCTTCATCCAGCTTGAAACTCCTGGCTGAGCAATGCAGTGCTGTGATCAGTAGCAGTGGCTCGGGAGCTAGCCAGGGTGAGCTTGAGTAGGTCTGACTCCTGCCTTCTCGCCATCGGCGTGACCCTGGGGCAAGCTGCTCATGCCTTCAGTTCCTTTGGTTTTCCTCTCTCTGGGGGTTATTGAGGGGATTGTAGGACTTGGTAGATGGAAAGCACTCGGATCACGGCTTTCCACAAGTCATCCTTGCAGGGATTGCTGCTGTTGTCCTAGCCAAGTTAACGCTGGGATACGTATTGCTCACTAGAAGGCAGGGATGTGTAGCTTCATCACTGAAGTTAGGTGGTGGCATTTTCACCACCAGTGTGAAAATACCAGTAGTGTGCCAGGACATGAGATGGGAGTGTGGGGGAAGGGGGAAAGAGAGAGGGAGAGAGAGAGAGAGAGAGAGAGAGAGAGAGAGAGAGAGAGAGAGTGTGGTTGGGTGATCTGAGGCATGCCCTCGGCTTCCCAAAGCCTGTCTGTCCATCTGAGGGGGCAGTTACACCTACTGCACAGGGCTGCTATGAGGCTTGAGGAAGAGACCCCATATGCAAGTCTGGCACATGGTATGTAGCCAATAGGTGATAGCTCTTAATGAACTGCACAGACTTGCTCTCCACATCACTGAAGTGGGCCTCCCTGGTGGTGACTGGGAGAATCACTGAACGTCAACGTTAGTATTTGCTTGAACAGCTGGCCTCTGCTTGCCTTAAGTCTTCATTGTACCTTGCTTAGAGATTTCCCAGAACTGTATTGTTTTAAACTAAAAGCTATTCTCCTATGTCTGGATGGAGAGAAAAGAGTGAAGACTAAAAGTTTACTATGATTTCCTATGATTTTTTTTTAAAGCCTAGAAGGAATGGGATCTACTTTCAATAATTACATGTATTAAAAATATCTTGATTTTAGGTGCTCGGAGGTTATAATGCAACTGCTGAAGGCTAATTGCTGATTTCTGATGCTCCCAAATGGAAAAGCTCAATTGCCATTTGCACATTAGAACTCTATCCTGTGAATTGAATTTCAAGCTAAACACTATTTGCACAAAGAGTGGCGAGATTCCCGACCTGATGCCCAGTAGACTACCTTTGTCTCTGCAGCAGAGTAACATTAAGTTGATACCAAATCTCTTTTTCTTTTGCAAATTTCCTGTTGAGTGAGGTAAGCAGTACCATGGCCATGCCATAATCTTAGTATCAGCTGCAGATGCTCCAAATTTTCTTCTGATCAACAGTCCTGCATCATTGCAAGGAACAGCTTGCCTGTCTTCATCCATCGAAGAGAAGGGAAGCTCATGTGGCAGGCAGAGAACTATCATGCATTTTCAGACTTTCCTGGAGGCAGAGGGCCTTGCATAATGTGAGGTAAAGTTCTCGGGGCTTCTGGTGAGACACAGTGGAAAGTAATCTCGTGCGGCTGTTTGGTGCAGCACTTGCTAGAGCTGAATACTTTAGAAAGGTGCAGCAACACCTCCCTCCCTTTGGGTGTCCCAGGGCAGCAGATCATGTTCATTTCAAGTGTGCACACTGTGCCAAACAAAGGCTATTCTGAGATCCTATTTTCTTATGAAGATGTTATTACCTAACACTGGATGCTTAACATTCAGGCTCTTTCTCATTTTGTGGCTTACAATTTTTGAGGTTCTGCCAGATGAGTCACTTTTCTATCCCATGCTGTTAAATGAGAATTGCTTAGAAAAGATTTTTAAACTGTTCATTTGAATAGAGTTTTGAAGTTGAAAATATCTGAAGGCCAAAGAATGTACACAGTGTATTTTCAAATGGTAGTTTTCCCCTAATGGTTCTTATTTTTATGTCCAAATACCTGGTGTTGGGTTCTCTGCAGACAACTAAGGAATTTAGTGGACCCATCGGAGCCATTAAAAGGTTACAAGTAAGCCAAGAGGAGTCTCCAAACACTCAAGGAAATGGGCAAGCAGGCCCAGAATGAACTGCAGCGATTCATCTCATGGAATGTAGGGTCTCCAGGATCTTCAGGGAATGAACCAGCAAATGTGATTCCATTTTGGGGAAGGATGGTGAGAGTGGTCATGGGAACCGGTCAAGCTGTGCTCAGGAGAACTCGCTAGGCCCATGGCGGCGGGTTTTAAACATTCTCTACCTTTGGAACAGGCCTCAGAAGTTGTTTCTTCCTCCCTTCTCCATGTCCCTGGTGTGAGTTGAGTGCCCTGACTTTATTCAATCTCACCGCTCTTGGCACGGCTCCTACAACCTGTGCATCACCACCAGACACTGGTGCATGTTGGCCTGAGAGCGGTGAAGGACAAGCCCATGTCTGTGTCCCTCACATCTGCGTGGGACAAGACCTCACCCGGAGGCTTTTACATAAATTGATGACTTGCTTCCATGAAGGTCTTTACTTTCGCAAAGCGCCATTTTCGCTTATAGTGTGATTTAGTTCCCCGTAGAATGTTCCAGCGAGACAGTTTGTGTTCATAAAATATTTTGTTTGATTTGGATGCAAGAGGTTGTTCTGATACAGAGAGTTATGCAATGCATAGAGTCATTTCACTGCTTTTTCTTCCAAAATGTAGAAGTTTTGCCGTCCCGGCCGGGCCCCCTGGGGCATGGTGAGATGGGGCAATTGAGACTGGGCGTGGTTGTGCGCACCTGTAATCCCAGCTCTTGGGAGGCTTTAAACAGACGGATCACTATGAGTCCGATCTAGTAGTGAGACCCTGAGCACCCTGTAGACCCTT
>NDGN011114357.1:0-11205 GCA_002564285.1 Tympanoctomys barrerae | reverse complement strand
AAAAAAGATAAAAAAAAAAAATGAAAAGCAACAATGGGACCAGTAAAATAAACATATAATGTTAATTCTAGACAATCTTAAATATAGTTACTTTTTTGTCTTCTACATTGGTTGAATCTGACTGAAAAAAGGGTTTGTTTAATAGAAGAGCACTCTACATTTGCGTATCTGCTAGCCCCATGAGGCAATTCATTTCTGATAATAAAAAGAAACCTTTTCCTAATTCAAACTTTTATTATGCTGGTGTATTAGGTGACCATAAAATGCACACACACAAGTGATTTGTTCATCACTTGGTACTGAGGAGATGTGCTTAAGCTTCTGGAAATTTCTCCTAGGTCCTTGAGCACCGACTGATAGGCGGAATTGATCACTTTCAGAATGTAGGTGTTGATACAAGGAAATGATTAAGATTCAGAGTCCAGCTGCCTGGCTGCTCCCATTGGTATCCAACAGACACTTTGTTACAGAGTATACCCAATAGAATATCAAATGTCATATTTAATTTTTTTTCTCTCAACACCACTTGCCAAAATCTACATGTAAGATGATCAACAAAAGAGAAAAAGACTCAAGAACTGACAAAATAACATGCATGTGGTGGCCCTCAAGAAACTGGAAATGTTTGCGAACTCCACAAGGGCCACTGGAAGAGTTCTAAGGACTAACAAGATAGTTGGATTTGGATGGTATGGTCCTAGCCTATGGAAAACCAAGGCATTTAGTCTGGTTTTAATTTGCTGAGAGAGAAGCTCTGTATCCAGTGCAAATGACAGAAAGCATCTTCTGGGCCTTGCAGCCGGCTTCCTGACCTAAGGGACTAACTTCTCCAAGTGGAACGAGAGTGGGATGAGTGTTCTGTTGCCTTGCAGCCACTCCACAACTTGGCGACTGCAAGTATTCTATCACTCGTGTTTCTGAGGTGAGGGATTTAGACAGGGTTTCTGAGGTGAGAGAGGTGTTGGTGATAGATCTCAGCTGGGTCTGGAGGAGTCAGGATGGCTCAGGTCACATTTCCAGTGCTTTGGTGCTCACTTTTGGCTGGGAAGCCCGAGTGATTCTCCATGTGGCTGCTTTCTCTCTCCATGATCTTACTGCAGCATCATAGTCTGGATATTTTATTTACATACAAAATAATCATTCAGGCTGGGGAGATTGCTCAGCAGATAAATGCCCACCTGATAGGTACAAGGTCCTGAGTTCAATCCCAGGATCCCACCCCCAAAAAATCATTCATTAATACAATATAATTATCTACTGGCTTGCTAGCCCTTGTGGTGATTGCATTTTGGCTATACCACTTTCCTCTACATATTCATCTAGAATATGACATTGAAACTTCACCAATCAAGGTGTTCTTTCCCTGTGGAAGTTCGCAGGTTTGTGTTTCATTAGAAACCAATAGAATGTGAGGGGAGCGGAACTGGATGCCTTAAGAAATTAGATCATAAGGGCCATGCTGGTTTATCAAAGTGTGTGTGTGGGAAGTGTTCATATGTGTGTGCATGCCTGTGTGTGCATATACTCATGTATCTTTCTCTGCTACATGCTTTGGAAGCAGATTTTCATTTGCCCCACTGTATTGGTAGGAGGAGGAATAGCCGATGTTTGTTTCAAGGGATGAACAAACCCGATTCCAGCCAGCTTTAAAAGCATCTGGGGTTTTAAGAGCTTTCTGGGCCTTGACAAACACTAGCAGGCCAGAGAAATGATGCTGTGGTTGCCATTCATTCTCATCCAGTGTAATGAAGATAAAGCGGATCTCCTTATGTGTCCAGTTAGGCTTAACAAATTAACCAGGCTGCTGAAAGGGTGCATGTGAGCAGACTATTTGTCCTCATCATGTTCATTAGGAGGAAGAAAGTTAACTACCCTTTCTTTCAGTGTTTCTTTTCCTGGGGCCCAGTGAAAGCTGCAGAGCTGAAATGTTATCCCTAATCTTGTTTCTGACCAGCCTTTCCCTAACTTCTCCTTTTGTGAACATTTCATAGCTGTTATGTTGAATCAATATCATTATGTGTTTAAAAAAATATTTTGCTCTGTGCCTCAGAGCTAACTGTCCAGAACTAAATGTCCTGGCCCTTGTGGAAAAATGATAGCCTGTTAGAGAGCTGGAATAGGTGATGGATGGCAGTGGGCTTGCTTCTTTCTTGTGTCTTGTTTTCAGGACCTGATGGATGAATGAAAGTTATTATTCTCAGATATTTTGTTATAGGTTTACACTATGACTATGAGCAGCTCCCTATAGCAGATACCAACATGGCCTCAAATTTCTGCCTCCTTTGGATGCGACTTTGCAATATAACAAAGTCACATCTCTCACCAAGAAGTGTCATCTCCACCTTGCATTTTGAATCTAGGCTTATTCATGTGATTTGCTTTGTTCAATGGGATGTGAGCCAAGGTTTGAAAATTGGGGTTTCAGCTCTGGTGTTGGACCCTGGAATCTTGGGACTCTTGTTTCCTGGGCTGGCCAATCTAGCCTGCTAGAAGATGAGAGATTTTAAGGAGAAAAATCAAAAGACAACAGCTGGTCGTCATCTTGTTAAGTTGGCCGACAGCCTGGGGGCTGCCAGGCACACGAGGAAGATGCTCCTGGATCACCCAGCCACTGCCAGTTGACCATCTGCATCTGAGAAGGAATGGTGGAGCTGAGCTGAGCCCATCCAGATCAGAAGGGAAGCTTCAGTGGCCCGCAGAATCATGAAGTACACAAAACAGGTGTTGTTTTAAGCCATTAAATATGGAGACGGAAAAAAATAAACAAATAAATGTGGAGATGGTTTGTGTACAGCCAGAGCTAACAGATACATACCTTCCTCAATGCATATGGCAGCTTACTGGACTTGGGTACAGATTATGCCAAGAAGTTCCTGAAAGCTATTAACATCCATTACCAGAAAGGCTGACTTGCAAGAAATTAGCTGCCCTCTAGAGCAAGTTGAGGCATGTCGGTCTGACTAATTCAACCTGGGACAACTGCGTGAAAGGAATTACGTAGGACATTGCTACACTCACGAGTGCTGCACCTTTCCTCCCTATACACCAAGAGCAGACAGGGGTTTGTTGGGTCTGCCTAGTTTATAGTCCTCAATTGGTTTTGTAAACCAATCCTTTGGAACTCAGTAAATTAGCTGAGAAGAAATGAAATCACTGGCTGATGAATCACATTCATACAGAAATCTATTACACTATGACAAAAATGTAAATGAGGGTCTCATCAAATTACTCTTTCCCCCTCAGTTTGGATGTTCAAGCATTTTAAGACACAGATGGTGTTCTGGATGTCTACTGCTGTGCAACAAATCATTCCAAAAGTGTTGTGGCTTAAATCAACAGGAATCCTTCTGTCTTCTTTCATCGATCCCCAAGGTCTAGAGTCCACGTAAAGCTTGCAGTGTTGTTCTGACTCAAGTTTCTCTGGCAGGAGGTGGCAGAAGCAGTAACAGCAGAGCCTGAGGCAGTTGGTGGCTGTCAGCTCTCCCACACATTGTGTAGCCAGTCCCTGGTCAGGGTATATAGGACCTCTTCACAGCCCGGCTGCCTTGGGACAGTCAGATGGCTGATGAGGCATCGTAAGTCACATGTGAACACTGAGTAGCTTTCATAACCTCACTCTGAAGAAAGGAACAGGCTCCCTGTGTGTTGGTGAGAAGAGTGTCATAGTGCCTTCTGAGGGAGCCATGGGAGGGAGGCAGTCGTTGTGACTGTCTTTGGAAATACTTTCTATCACATCTCTGACTTGATCCTGGGTCTATGACTTCTGGTCGATGTTCCTCTAGGATCCATAGCATTGACACAGGTGTCATCCTTTGGTCCATTTTCCCATCTTCTGCTTCCATCCCTGTGCAGGTATAGGAAGTCATTTACAAAAGAAAGAAAAACAAAACCAACAAGTCGGTAGCAAAGGTGAAACAAATGTCTAAGACAAAAGGGGTTTTAGCTATCATTATGTAGTTCTGCTCTGTTTATTAGTTGAGGAAACTCAAACCTGGGAGAAACTAGGCTTAATACAAAATTAGAAGTTATGAATCAGAATAGCCTTAAGGCCCACAGCCCCAGGAGGCAAGAACCCCAGAAGCCACCTAATTGAACTAACCTTGTAAACAGCCTCTCCCATACTTTTCAGATGTCTCGTAGGGAAGTGATTTAATGTCTATAAAACTTTTATAAATAGCGGGTTTAGAGACACCAGAGAAAAGGTGTACAAGCCGTATGAAAGCAAAATGCAAAGGGAAAATAAAAGAAGGTGCAGGCTACTTGGAGTTCAAACGCTCTTGCTTCCAGTTTCCCCCTAGACAGGGCATAGGATAAAACAGCAGCAGGCAGGCAGGACAAGTTCCGGCATCAGGACCACTTCCTTCCCATTGCAGGTGGCAAACTCCAGCTCCATGGTGAGGGAACAGCGCTCTACAAATGTGCTTTTGGGTCTTGCAGCTGTTACTACAATTTCCCAGTGAAACCAGACTGTTGCAATCAATGTTCTTTTGAGAGATGCAGCTCATTGTGCAAATTTTGTAAGTTTTAATTTGTTTCCAGATAAACAAAAATTTAAAATTTAACTCGATGGAAAGCACCTTAAAACATTTGCCCTAATCTGCCATTTATCGAGACCTTGGAGGATGCTGCAGATTAAGAAACTATAATCATTACAGGTGCTTAGGTCCAGCCAGTTGCCTGAAGGCCCACAAATAGGCTGGTACTTTTTGTACTGTCAATTTTTTAAAAATAACTAATATTTATTTTTTTCAGTTTCTCTTCAATTAGGGTATATCTGTTTTTTGGTATATTTGTGATACAAAATAATTGCATTCAAATTGGGGACACATTGCTTTGTTTTTTATTTTTATTTATTTACTTTTTTTTTGTGGCAGAACCGGGGTTTGAACTCAGGCCCTTGCACTTGCCAGAGAAGCGCTTCTTCCACTGAGCCATCTCCCAGGCCCCTATTTATTTACTTTTAACATTCAAGTCATACATCTTGTCAATCTACATTAGATACTTGGTCTGAGCTTCAGTGGCTGTTTTCGTCATGTCATAATCCAAAAGGTAGTTCCAGAAGTTTTGTTTCTCCCGGAGAGCATTTCTAAAAGAACGTTTTGGAAGCCCTTCCCTGCCATCTCTTCAGGCATTGCTGCCTTCTCTGGAAATGCTTCTAAATCGGCTTTGCTTGGAGCTAGGTTTTGTTTTGCTTTGTTTAGCATTTGGCCCTCTCCGGCATTTCAAAACATCTATGCAAGCAGCCTCCATGCCCTCCATGGAGTTATAATGCATTAAAAATCCTTTTTCATCATCTCACTTATTATCTGAAATTACATAGCCTTCAAACAGTGGACGATCTCTTCACCCTGATTGGCTAATTTTAATGATTAACTGAGGAACTGTTAAAATCCTACTTCAGTGCCCCACTGTGGTTATGGCATTAGTAATAGCAGCCATGGTTGGGTAGAATTCTAATGAGACTCAGGAGGTCAGGGCAGGGCTGGGCAGGACATTTTTGCTTCCGGAGTAGCTAAGGCTTAGGTTTTCTGAACACTGAGTTTGACAGCTGACATCTGAATGACTTTGCTGGATGGGGAGTTTTCCAAAGGAAATGTGTGTTCTTTCCAGCTTCTAATTGATGTTGTAATGGAAAGGGAAGGCAGGGAGCCAATACGCACACTACCTCATTGTTGAGAACTGGTAGCTCATGCTGCAAGTCACGCAGGCACGTGGACAAACAGGTGCTCACCTCAGGACAAAGTATCTGCAGAGACTCTAGATGTGGAAAGAAGGACACGGAGCAGCTGGTGCTCAACTACGCTGTTCCCCAAGGCTTCAGGTAAGTACCTGACAGGGAGAGTCGCTGAATGAACAGTGTGAGCAGGGGACCTCAACATCAAAGTGTGGCCCAAAATGATGGTTTTAACATTGCTTCCTGCAGAGAGCCAGTGTGGCATGTGATCCTAACCCAGCCACCAACTCTTCCTAGACTGACTTCTGTCTTCTTCCCCCTAGTAAATCTCTCTCTCTCTCTCTCTCTCTGCACATGCCAAGCCTTTTCCAGTCAGTGCCTGTTATGACACTGTACTGCCCTATAAACTCCACCTCTAGTCCAATCCCATAAAAACCCTGCTTCCAGCTCCCCTCCCTCTCTGAGGGTGCTTGCTCCTTCTCAGCAGTCCTCCTGTGCTTGCTGAGCAACAAACAATTTCTTTACTTCTCTCCCACTTCTGTTTTACATCAGAGGAAGAAACCTTACATTTACTTTTAGTCTATCTCTATCTCTTCTCCTCATTGGAGGAAAAAATTATGTTTCCAAGGAGGACTTTTGGGATCATTTGTAGCAGATACTTCTGGCCTTTTTCCTCTGCCCCATCAGCACTCCCTAGTTGGTGGTTGGGTTAGGATCACCCTATTACAAGCATTGTTCACTGTTCTGCACTTGCCAGGGAGTTATCCCTCTGGGAGCAGCCTTTAGCTGAGGAGAAATACAAGCTGTAGGATGAATGCCTCCCACTTCCTCACACCTGGGACAAAGCCATTCTGGGTACGTTCTGTATGGTGAGCTCCGCAGTGAGCTTGGCCCCAGGTGGCCAAAGAAGAAATTTCATTAATTCACCCTATAGAGGTTCCTTCCATTCCTTGTCTTTCTTCCTCGCTGCTACTTCCTATGAGTGCCTCTCAAAGGTCTCTTGTCGTTCTTGTACAAAGGTCTCAGGCGAATGGAATCCAGCAGGACACAATTTTTAAAAAAGTAGACACAGTTATTTGTTTATTTTTTCATTTTATGTATTTGGTACTATGCACCTTGGACTTGTAGTGATCCTCCTGTTTTCAGCCTTCCCAGTGCCAGGATTACAGGCATGTACCACCATGTCCAGACTCGGTTGGCAGCTCAGGGTACCCCAGAGGTGGGGTGGAGCTGGCGCGGCTTGTAGGACTGGGAATGAAATCCTAGTCCCTGCACTTGGCAAAGCAGGCACTTACTCCACTGAGCTCTCTCACTGGCCCTGGACACTGTTATTTTTACTCACCATATTCACATATATGCATAAGACACAGTACTAGGAATGCGGAAAAGAAAAATGAGAGAGATATACCTTCATGTTTCTTAGAATTATCTTAAAACAAGAAGCACAAGAAAGGGACAGGAGCTATACTTTTCCCCAAAATCTCTTGGGAGCCCTCAGAATGACCTCCTTTATGTCCCCCAAACTAAGTTTAAATAAGAGACTGCTAAACAACTTATGTCACCTTTTTCCCTGGTCAATGCTGTTTCTTTTCTTATTTGTTTCCATTCAGTTTTTGGTTCTTGTTGATACTTGTTTTGTCTTTGATTAGGTCCATATCCTCTTTGAAAGTCTTTGCTGTAGTGTGCTGCCTATACAGAAAAATGCCAGAAGTACCTGAGAAGTCTCCCTGAAATGCTGTGCCCTTGATCTCCCCACAGTAGCACATCCCCGCTTTCCACAGCATAGCTGTGTTTATGTCAGTGAGATTCACCCTGTAGCTTTGCATGTAACTGCATTTTGTTCATTCTCATTATTACGCACTATCTCAGTGTGTTAATGCGTTGTGATTTACTTAGCCACTCTACCGCTGATGGGCAGTTGGATGGGTTCCATTTAGAATGTTATGAACAGTGCTACAATGAACATTCTAGTGCATCTTTTTGAATACAAGGATGCACTCCTATTGGATATACACTAAGGAATGACATTGCTGGGTCATGGGATATGCACATGTGTTCAGCTTCAGTGCCTTCTGCAGTGGGTTATGCTTTTCCCAAGGGAGTATTCTTGAAAATATTCCAACAAAGGGAAGAGTTCCATCTTTCTGCATTTTCAGTAATACTTAGTTGTACATCTTTTTTGTTTTAGTTGTTTTGGTGGGTGCAGCACAAAACTCTACATCTCCTGTGATGGTTTTGCATTGAACAAACATTTATCCTGTTATAAAATTCTTTACTTTGCACCTTTTTGTCTGTAGTGTTTTGAAACTGTGACTCATCTTTGGCTAGGACAGTTTGAGAACTTTGACCTCCTAATCCTCCTCCCCACTGCTGGGAGGCACTTGCATTGCATGGTGAGGTATCTGTATCATTTCTAATGAAATGTGGTCCACCCCCCCAAGTGTCCCTGTGTCACAGTCCTTTCAGCTTCATTATCTTCCAGATGCTTTCATTTTTCACTCCATTTTCCTACTTGATCTCCACTATCCTTTTGAAACTTTTTTTTCTTTATAAAGCAAAAAAACATTTCTTTCAGTTTCTTTTGATGATGTGTGCATCTTTTTCATAGGAAGTCCTTGAAAGGACACTCAAGTAACTGCATTCTTAAGTATTCTAAACATTAGTTTATACTAGAAGAAAGGTAATGGTTAGGAGTGCTTAAGTGTGGGAGCTAACATTTTTTGGGTCAAAAGCCTCTACCACTTGCCAGTTCTTCAGCCTTAGGAAAATCACATAACTACTCTCAACCTCAGTATATGCTGCATGAAAAGAAGTGGATACTGACTTTGTCATAGGGTTGTTAAGGATTAAGTGGGACATTCACCTGAGTGGCATGTCTCAGCACATCATTTTGTGTGCATTGCTGTTAGTTGAGTCACATTTTGAATTTCAGAATCATGCCATGTGGCATTTCTTTCCTCTTCTCTCTTTCCTTAGATATTTATGGGGTCAACCATCTGTTTGATCCCTGCAGGGATTGTGATTAATGCTGAACAAAACTATTGTGGTCCCCATCCTCATGTAGTACACAGTTTAGTTTCAGTGGTAGGTAATCAGACATACACAGTACATCATGATTACAAGCTGTGCCATGTGTGCGGGAGCAGGGAACAGGTTCTTGGATGTGACTAATGGGAAGACGAGACTCAGACTGAGAAAAGTACCCTGAGAAAGATATTTTCTTCTGTGCTTGTGGCAGAAGGAACTCAATAGACCCTCCATGCTCGTTATGGAGTATCGTTAGCAAATTATGACTATTTGTTCTTTCAGTTGTTGTCCTGTTCTTTACTGAAGAAGGTCATGTTGCAGACTTCCTGGGTCAAGCTGTCACTCGGATCCTTGTACATTCTCCTCTGATACCAGCTTGGGGTCATGTGACTTACTCTGACTAATGTCAACTGGACAAAGCAGAAGCCCTCTGTTGAGTCCTTAGTCCACAAAAATGTTTTCTTTATCCTACTGAGGAGAAGCATAAAATCATGTAACACTGGAGAGAAAAATTTGGTAAGACAGATGAGGCCAGCCAATCCCTAAGTGGCTCCAACTACACGCACTATGAGGGAAGTCATGTTTGTTTCTGTATTCCTCAATCAAGCCTACCACAGAAGGCAGCATCTGGGGTGGGGTGGAGCCATTGCTACTGTTCCCTGCCTTAAGCATAGGGTCCTGTCCACCAAATTTTGGAATGACTTGTTATATGGTAATAGATTCCTGAAATATGTTGTTCATTCTTCTTGATTTGCAATACCATGCATCTTTCTATCTAATTTGGGTGCTTACACATCAGACAGCGTTGAGTGGAATCACAGCCCAATCACACTGAAGAATCTTAGGTCCACAGATTCCCTGAAACCCTGATTCTTCAGGTGTACAGCTGCTACTTTTTCCTGGAGAGAAGACTGATAATTTTCACTATACTTCCATCATAGGGTTACTGTAGTCCTAAAATTAGAATGTTTTGGGAAAAAAAATACAGATGCACAATATGATCTTTAGAAAAAGGTTTCAGTGAAGTGCCCTATGGGCACAGGGAGAATAGTGATGGTGGTAACTGGCAATGGGGGTGGCCCCAGCACATGGGTGATATAACATTATCTCCTAGAGATTGCCTTTTGAAAAAATAGAACCTCATACTATATAATTTCTTTTTTTCCTTCGGTTACATGGAGTTCATTGTAGTCCTAATCTTTTAATTTGGAGCAATTTCCTCACTCTTCCTAAAGAAAAATAAGAATTTAAATATCAGCTGTTGCAGTAAATACTGATCAAGATCAGGTTTAGTTCCGGCATTTCTGAAGTTCATGACAGGAATAAATTGGAGGTTCACATGCTATATACACAGATTTTAAGGTGCAAATTAGACCAACTTACGCATGTCGAATACATTCTCCTACCTTGTCAAATATAGCTTCGCATGGAGAGTTCTTGGATGCCTTGGAGTTCTACCCTGACATGAGGTGGTGTGGAGAGAGATGGTCCAGCTTCCCTGTGTCATAGCTGACTCAGCCTTTTCCTTCCCACTCTAGCCTGTCCTGAACAGGGAGCTGACTGCACAACTAAACTCCATCCATGCCTCCCACCATCATCATCCCTCAGGCCTCTACGTGTCTCAGAGCACACAGTTCATCAGGAGGTGGACCCTTCCCTGCCTGGCCTCCCACAGTGCAATGGCCAGAGTCATACAATGAATGGCCTTTTGCATCACTGATAGAATAATATATTCTTCAGTACATTTTCTCTTTTTCCAACCTAAATATAAAATCATCCTCCTTGCTCAGTGAGGCAGGAAAAGCTTTACTACTAGGAGCACGAGTAACAGGAACATGACCAAGCTCTGCCCTGACCTGGGCTGTGTGCTAAACACATTAAGGTCGTGTTGTCCAGCCATCCTCACGGTAGCCCCAGGAGCTAGCTCTTCTCCCTATTGCAAAGATGAGGGAATGCAGCATTCCTGAACTGGTAAAGTCATGATAGCACTATTGAGGCCAGGTAAATATCATTCCAGAACCCTTGCTCTGAACCACCTTATAATATTGTCCCTATTAGCAAATCTCCACCATCCTCCAAACTTGGTTGCAGAAATCCTTTTTCTTTCTTAACTCACTGTGATATTTTTCTTTACAATACCCTCTTCTCTAGGAATCTTAGTCCCCCTTTAGGAACCCATGGTATGTTATTTTAAACATAAAAGATGCTCCTGCTAATAGGTTTACATGAGAAACAGATTCCTTTGTGGATTCTTACTCCCAGAATTGCAAAGTTTTTGTTTCTCCTGTGGGTTACACTCATTTTGCCTCTTTTCTTCCCTAACTGTTTTTGGAATGTGCTTCCCATCATGGTTGATAATCTGTGTATATTGGGCTATACCATTCCGCATCTGATTGCTGTTGTAATAATAGACACCCATAATTCCAAACTTGGCATTATGAGTTTTTTTTTTTTTTTGAACCGGGGATTGAACTCAGACCCTTGCACTTGCCAGGGAAGTGCTT
>NDGN011114318.1:0-16410 GCA_002564285.1 Tympanoctomys barrerae | reverse complement strand
AGGTTTAAGAGGTTAGCTTCAGTTATTTTGGTGTGAGATGTTATCATGAATAGATTTTTTTTAATGTATTTGGTACAGGGTCTCACTATGCAGCTCCGACTCATAGTGTTCCTCCTGTTTTCAGCTTCCCCAGTGTTGGGATTATGGGTGTGCTCTACCATACCTGGACTATGAATATATATTTAATATTGTCAAATGTTCTGTATTTAGTGAGGCTTTCCTACAATTTTCAGTTTATTAATCAGGCCAATTATGCTATAATGTTTTCTTCAGAAATTCTATGACTTTGTCACTATCGTTAGTGTATTTTGGCTTTATTTTGCTAAAATTTTTCTTACATTTATGTTACTATGTTTATTTTTCTATATTTTATAAGGTATTATGGTTTTTATATCTGAGTTATGATGGACTGAGTAAGTTGGGAAATAACCATCTCTCTTCAAGTTTTTGAGTTTTGGTAGAATTACTTTTATTTTTCCTTAAAATTTTTATTTTAGAATAAACAAATAAGGCCACCGGGGCCCATTGTTTTCACCGGGAGGATACTAATAATGGGCCACTTGAATGGTCCAGTTCTTCTTGAATGATATTTTGTTTATGTTTTTCATGGAATTTGTCCATTTCATTACAGCATTGCTTATTATCACTGTTTTTGTATTTTATCTTTTTGTAGAGAGAGCACTTCTTATTCTTGTTATGGGTAAATTTTTTTCCTCTGTATTTGTTCTTGCTTATTCTGGATAGAAGCTTATGAATATTATTGAGATCTCAAAGAGTCAACTTTTGCTTTTATTGGTATTTATTTATTTTTTTACTTTCCAGTTCAATAGTTTCAGTGCTGATCTTTATTATTTCCTTTCTTTTGCTTATTTTGCATTTAATTCTCCCTTTAAATCATTTCTTAAGATGAAAGTTTAGGTCATGCTTTTGATATCCTTCTTATACAATATGGATGCTTAACATTAATTTATATCAATATTATTTCAATTTTCATTTAAAAGTTCTGGAATTTTTAAACTTTTTTAAACCCTGGACCTTTTAAAAGTGGATCAGAATGTGTTCTTGTTTATTTTATGTACTCTAAAATAATACCTAATAATCTGCTACTCGGTAATATTTTCTCTCAGTTTCAATTAAGGAAAGTTTATGGATATTTGATATTTTTGGAATATTCTATATCCTAAATATTTTTCTACTTTTCTCTCAGTTGTTGAGAAAAAAATCATTTAATCTGTGATTATGACAGTGACTTAATCTTTCCTTTCAGTTATCTCATTTTTTTGGAAATTCTATTCATTGCACAAAAACTCAATATTGTTATTCTTGATGATGAAAATACCTTACCCTTCTTTGTTTTCTTTTTATCACTGTTTCTTTCTGTGCACAGAAAGACACTTTGTCTGAAATTGAGGTAGTCTCTTCGGCTTTTTGATTATTGCTTGGATGGTATATTCTTTTCTGTTCCTATATTTTAACCTTTTTTTTTTTTTTAATATGGAGAGTTGAATTCTTAAAGCTGAAACTAGATATGCTGAAGACCAGAGATGGATCACATCTCACACCTTCCTGTTGAGGCTTCCTTTAAACCTGCTTTCTTGATGTGGTTGACAGTGTTGATCTGAGTGCTGGACTAGTCTTCTAACAAGAAAATAACCTCCTAGATCTTCTCCAGTTACCCTACCTCCAAATGGAGTGGGAGAAGTTCTCATGCATCCCTAACTTCCCTTGACCTCTGATCTGTTTCTAAGAGGATGGACTTATTATAAAATGCCCAAAGGAAGTAGATGTGATCTTTCTTTCTACCCTCTTTTGTTTCTTTCTTTCTTTCTTTCTTTTTTTTCCCCCAGAAAAAGCCTCAGTTTCACAAGACAAAGCATAAATTCACAAATCTTGGTAAAGGAAAACATGCTGTTTTCAAAAGTTTCTAATGCTGTTTCTTTTGAGAGTTCTAATTTCCATATAAATTATCTAAAATTAACTATCTTGTATTCCTTACGTAAAATTCTCTATCTAATCTTCTCTGACTAGACGAGATATTAGTAAAAGCCTTGAAATGGAATAAAACTCTCACTGGATAGGTGCATTGTGGAGAGGACATTTTTTCCAGATCCTTGGTTCTTTGGAAAAAAAAAATAACTGGTTAAGACACAGAAAAGGCATACATTTTATGAATGGAAGAAAAGTACATGCTACAGGGTAAGAATAGGACAGAGAAAAGCCTTAGATTGGCCTGAAGAATAGAGGAAAAGGGATCTTTACTGTCCAAAATATGTGGATTGGCCTCTACCTTGTATAAATATGGCATTGTGACAACTGTCCTGTCAAAAGCTCATGTGACCCCATGCCAGATGTAAATCTTTCTAATCAAAAATTCTCTAGTCCTCTCACCATATATAAATAAAGGATCAGGAAGACTGTTTATTTGGTTGATTGTATCTATATGTAAATGAAGGGTTGGGAACAGTGTCTCCTAATTAGTCCTGCAAAAGCAGCAGATTCAAATGAAGGATTAGGGATAACACTTTTCTGATTGGTCCCATGACCAGGGTTCAAGAGCCATAAACCTGGAGTCTTTTAGGGCCTTGTGTTCTGTGCGTGTCTTCTTTAGGAAACATTTCTCTAAACTGCTGAGCTGTGGGTATTTAAGACTTGTCACACATTCTACCCAGTTTATTGTCTGGTTTGCATCAGCCCTAATGTCCTACCTCAAGACCATATAATTATTCAAAGGACTTATTTGATTTCCTCCTTAATAAAATATAAATAGAGGGCACTGAATTTTTTTACAGTTTGCAGTGGAGTAATTGATTTTTCTTGGGATGTAAGAATCCCAGTTACAAGGCTTGATTTGGACAAGGCTTTTCCGATACCCAACCTGTCTGCCAACAGAGGCACTGTTCTTGGCCCAACATTGGTGCCCTCAGCAAGCAGAGGATGCTGTACAAGAGATAAGGTGGAACACGGAATCTTTCCAACACCTTGATGTCTAAGGATACCTAAGCATTTATACCAGATGCCCCAAAGACTTTGCTCACTGAGGTTTAGTAATATCTTCCCACCTAACATTCCTTGCCTTCTTTCAAGTTCTCTAAAAAAAAAGCTCCTGTCTCTTTGCTCCCTACAGATGGCCTTGTCAGCCTCTCTGCCTACACCCAGGTGCAATACATTCCACACCATGTTGTCTTTACCTATGCCTAGTGGTCTCAGCTGGCCTCTGCCTCACCATGCCTTACATCTGCAATTGAAACCCAGGAGGCAGACAAGCTCTCTCTTTAGTGCCTGAAGCGCTCTTGAACCTCCACCCCACTGAGACCACCCAGCAGTGTCCTGAGACCTTGTTCCCTATACTCCAACCATTTCTGTCATGCAAAATCTAGCTCTTCATTTTAAGCTGGGGGGCTTGCCCCCAATCTCTGTCACCCTCTTTCCTCCTCCCTACCTGCCTTTTACTTTCCTCCTTAATGTTACAGAGGCTTGCCCTACTTTTCATGCTTTTTAGACTCCAGAGCTGGTCTGTAAAAAGCACTGGGGGAAAGCTGCTTCCACTTAGCATCTGACCAGCCATGAAGACACTTGCCTTGCTCAGTTGCTTACGTTTACAGCCTTGGGTCCTGATTAGAGAAGTCCACCAGCGATCCGGCCGCTCTCTCATGCCTCTCTCTGTACTCCAGTGAAGAACCACTGATCTTCCCATCCTTTTCCTCACACCCCCAACCTGCCTCCTGCAGCATCACAAACGTCCCTGCCTCCTCCCAGCCATCAGCCCACATGGCTGATGATCTTCTCTAACACACAATCAAGCTTTCTGACTCATGGTTGCTCTTTTTGACCAAAGCATGATACTTTTGATTTTTCCCATTTTACAAAACAACAATCAACAGGAGATGAGTTTGCTTTAATTTCTTGATTGCTGAACTACATTAGGTAATCATGATTGTCCTTCAAGTTTACCACTGTTTGCACCTTTTGTAAATCAGTTCATGATGTTTCTTTAAAGAGATGTCTTACTCCGGTGAACGAGGTCTTATATTCCCATTTTATATATGTTACATGTAGACTCACTTGAACTGTTTGACTTGTTGCTGCTGTGGTTTTTAAAAAATCTTATTAGACAGCATGAAGAAGTAATGTTAAAGCACCATCTAGTGGACTTTGATAAAATTCTGTACAATGGGTCTTTTTGTAAAATCTCAACTATATTCAGCTCAGGTTTTTATCTGACCTTTATAGAATGCTAAAACCCAATAGTAATCGCCTTTAAGGTAGCTTCCACTCTCAAAGCATAGGGCAGAGGTCTCCAGCACCCCCAGTAAATCCCCACTGACAGCAATGGCCAGTGGAATATTGACCAGCTCGGCAACTGGACTCCTCTTCAGAGATGACTGATTGTGCAAAACCAGTGAAAACTGAGGGGAAATGGCTTGGGCCACTCTCCAGCAGATGCCCACAGGTTTCTCAGTGGAAGCTAGCTCTCCACAGCCTGGAAGGGCAGACAATCTCTATTCACTTATTGGTTCCACCTGCAACTTCCCAAGGAAGGTGAAAGGTAGATCGTTTGGTGATCATCAAGCATCTCTGAGTCAAAATCATCTGAAACAATGCTGCTAGAGGCTGTCTTAAGCCTCCATCAAGAGTTGAATCACAAGTCTGGATTTTTTCTCTACTAATAAATTAAAAGCCTTAATTTCCCACCTCCTTTCCCTTCCACCCACAACTCCTTAGCTTCCTTTCCAATCCAATTCCTCTGTGACTTTCCTCAGGTGACTCCCCCCGACAAACAGAGGGGCCCTGCCATGCAACAGCCCCTACACCACCCATGAGTTGCCCCAGACAGGGGATCCCAGACTGCACAACCCCAGTGCCAAAAACCCATACCCAGCATCCCCAGGTTGCCCTGGCCAGAGCGTGCCTGCCAGCTTCACTGCCCTGACAACATAGAAGAACAGGCACATATACCAATACAGAAGTAGGATTCAACTGGAGCCCATACATGCAGCAGAACCACATCACCTGCCCACACAGCCTGCTCTCTGTGCTTGCATGCACCTGGGCCCAGCCTGGGTAAGAAAAACTTGAGCCTGTATGGCAGGCCTGCCAACACAAGGTGACAGGCCAGGCATCCCTGCTGACCTGCAGCACTGTACCATCTCTCCCCTCCCTGCTGCCACCATACTATAGCTGCAGTATGAAGCTGATTCAGAAGTGAGCTGATACAAGTGTACCCCACACCACCTTCCAAAGGCTCACCCAGATGCTTCTCTAATCTTCAGTCATATACTCCCTCAACTCCCACTCACAGCTTTGCCACATACCCAGTGAGAATGCTTGCTCCCTTGTCCTCCTGACCCTCCCCCTGTCAGACCTCTCCCAGGTCAGCCATCACTGGAGCTCTTTCTCTCTAGACTTCAGGTTTGTTTATTTTTGTTGTTGTTTGACAGTCCCACTATGCAGTACAGGTTGCCCTTGAACTCACAGTGATTCTCCTGCTTCAGCTTTCTGAGTTCTGGGATTTCAGGCATGTGCCACCATACCCAGATACCTTCAGACCCTCAAAATCTCAGTTTTTCTCCAATGCCCCCCAAAGTTAATTTTAAACCCCTTCATTAAAAGTGCCCTTTCCACTAAGAGGTTAAGTTAAAGTCCCTACAACAACTACTTGCCATTAGAGGACAGCAGCTTAAAGAACAGTTTGCACTTGTGCTTTACATCTGCCAACTAAGACCGATTTAACTAATCTTCTTTTCTGAGTGTTCCACATATAAAGTTTAGGGACCAGAACTAGAGAGAAAACTGAGAGAGAGCAGCAAATATTTTGGCCTTGGCCCTCCAAGGTCAGCAAAGACCCAGGACAGGAGAAAACCTTTCTATAGGGTTCTACAGTGCTGGTAAGTCACCCAGTTTCCTAAGCAAGGAGACTGATGGACCTCAGAAGAAAGAGATCAACAAAGATGTGCCATGTGCCTAAGGAGGGCAAACGAGAAAAAAGGTCTATCAGGCAAGATCACGACCCATCCTGGCTACTGACACTGACAGGACAGCTGAGAGGCTCCGTACACAGTTCTAAGAATAATACACAAGAGGCTTTCCAGGCCTTGACAGACAGTGGGAGGTCAACTTTAGTTAACACAGGTCTCATTTTAGTTTGGTGTTAAGAACTCAGCAGAAAATATAATCAAAAGAAATAGATAAACTTTTGTCATCCGTCTACACGTTCTCCAAAATAGCAGCTATTCACTATAAAAGATACCTCAATTGGACCCTTCTTTTCTGAGAAAAAATTAATAAGGCAAGCTGATCTTTAAAGTCAGATGACATTAGACATTCTAAAAACAACACAAGAAGATGCTCATGCCATTATAAAAACATTCCTGATCCTTCTAATAACTATATGGCTATTCAAAATATTAGGCAACAGGTTAGGACTCTATTAGATCCTAAAATTCCCTAGACCTTCTTATCATCCTTGTAGAAGGCTATTACTAGGTCTACTAGTAAAACATTTGTTGGTTATTTTTGTTATAGTCTTGTTGATTTTATTGTTTGTCACATTCTTACTTTGCTGTTTCTTTGACCAATCAGTTAAAAACCAGGCCTCAAGATAAGAGACAAAGACCAGGCTCCTCATACTCCCCAAGGAATGAGATAAATGATAACACCCGGTCCAAGACCCCCAGATCAACACCTACTTGAAAAGTTCTTTGGCCTTTCCACGCTCACTTGCTATGTGACTTACTTCCCATTAGTTCAATATTATCTCAACAACTCATAGGGCCCCTGTCAGTTCAGACTTTCTCTTCCTTCTTTCTCCAACCTTGCTCAAAGCCCCATTTACTCCCCCAGATCTGGACGATCTGGACCCTACAATCTAGAATACCTCCTTGCCTTCCCTGGCTCTCAGTCAAACATTTCTCAGTCACTCATCTCTCCTAGCAGCAATACCCTGTCCTTGATCAGATTATGAGGGGGTTAAAACCAATTTCCTCTTGCTTGCTCCAACATGGTCTTCTGAACCGAATCAACTCTCCAACATTCCAATTCTCCCTGTCCACAAAGGGGACAATACTTACAGATTAGTAGCAGATCTACAAGCCATCAGATAGTCCTTCCTCTCCATCCTGTGGTGCCCAACCCACATGCCCTTTTGTCTTCCATCCCTCCACCTACCCTCCCCATTACTCAGTCCTAGACTTGAAAGATGCCTTTTCTTTACTATTCCCTTGCACTTCTCCACACAGACTTGCAACTCTGTTTGCTTTGGCTTCTGTCAGGCCCTCGACCTTCATTTGCTCTCTTTCTACTCATCTATCTCCCACCTCATATAAACTATAAATGATTTTCCCAACAGCTCCTCTTACAAATCCTCCAGTTGGGCCTCATTGCTACTTCCTTTAGCAGAACCATTGGTCTATATAATCCACTTTCTCTTGTTCCACAGGCTCTTCAGACTCCTCTCACAGTTCTTTAAGACTGCGTCCAATCATGCACGAGCAGTTGTTGCTCTTGTCTTCCCCTCAATATAAAAGAGTTCACCAAGATATTCCTTCCCAAAAGCTACCCACTCAGCCATGTGCCACATAGGAAGAAGCCATGACAATCAGTGCCTTTCTCCCTTTTTTCTTAGTTTACTTTTTTTATTGTTTATAATAACAAAAATACAGGCTTGATTTGGTTGTGACTCTCCCAAAACCCAACCTGTCTGCCAGCAGAGAGTATTTTAAGTTAAGTAGTGGTGGTTTTGATAACAACAAGATGTCATAAATGAAATAAGATGGAGCATGGAATCTTCCCAACACCAAGACATCTGAAGACGCTCACTTACCGTGGATACCTCAAGGACTTTGCTCACTGAGGCACCAAACATCCAATAACTTTACTAGTGAGTTTACCAAGACCTTCCTGCCTAGTGTCCCTTGTCTTACTTCAGATCTGTAAGAAAATCTTCCTTCCCTTTTCTCCCTCACCCTTTATCTGCTTGTACTCAGGCTGAATAAATCCCACGCCATGTTGCCTCTATACAAGCCTGGTCGTTCCAGTTGGTGTCTGTCTTGTGTCTTTTCTTACACCAGAGTTAAATTCAATATCATGTAAAGTATAATCACCTACTGTTTTGTAAATCCTGCTGCCACCTTCCCTGTTCTGCAGTAATGTTTTATGAATTTTATAAATGAAGTATACAGAATTTTACAGCTAGATGATAGGAAACCAACAATGGTTGTTATGTGTTTCACATGGTTATCTTCAAAGTAGTTCTTTAGATGACCAGATATAAGCATGCAAAATTGACCAAAAAGTTAAGCATTAACTGTTCCTTTTAATAAAGCAATATAAATTAGCAGTATAATTATGAATATTTACAATCAAGCTTTGAGAACATTTTCTTTAGCTTATCTGACATATTTCTTAATTTTAACAAGTAACTGAGTACTTATTGAATACCTACTTCATACAAAATTTAAGGAGTTCTTATTTTAGTATAGGAATCTGATTATTACAATAATGTTCAATAGCTTCCTAAGTACATTGGTAGAACAAAAATAGAGGTTGTCAAAGCTTTTAATTTTATTAACAAAAATAAATGTGATTTTGTCATTTATAATTAGGCATGAAGTCAAGTCCTGTCTGTATGAAGTTGTCTTAACCTAAGCAGGGGAGTTTTATTCAACAATTCTATGTAAAATGAACACTAATTTTTATATTTCTCACAATATTGCTTTATATCTTTCACACTTCCCATTGATCTACGCACACTAACCACTTCTAACTTTCTTGCCTGGCGTTGTCTATCAAGTAGTTAATGAAGTGCATGCAGTGTTTCATGTAAGTAATTTATAAACAACTTATTTTCCCTTTGATGTACACATGTTTGGAAAAATAAACATACAACGTATTTTAGTATAAGTTTTCTAAGAATGTTTTTTTCACGATTTATTTATTGCAATTATTTGGTACAGGGTCTCACTATGCAGCTCGGAGATCCAGTGATCCTTCTGTTTTCAGCCTCCCCAGCACTGAGATTATAGGCTTGCACCACCAGGCCCAGTCTTGGCTGGCTCAGCACGCTTGGAGGCAGGGCCGATGTGTGCTTGGGATCGAATCCCGGTCCTGTTTTTTGAGATTTATGATTAAATTTGAAACATCCTAGGGAAAAAAATGATAAATAACATCTCTGATCCTCATGAGGGAACAAAAGCTCTTTGGACTGTTCCTAGGGATAATAGCTTTAAAGCCTTTGTTAAATATCTCACCTACATAGAACACATGCATTGGCTTTACCTAAGCGCATAATATTGCATTACTCATGATGTCAACCTTCATTAAAACATTTCCTAAACAGTCACCAGCTTAGAGAGGAATTTAAAACCTGATGAACTAAGAACAAAAAAATCAAGAAACAAAAAAACAAAAAAAAGAAAAGAAAAGAAAAAAAAATGTTTGCAAACTTCTTATACTTAGGCTTAGAAGTTAACCTGATAACTTTAAGTTCACCTGGACATATTTACCTGGACATGTACATTGTTTTCGTAGCCATTTGTAGCACCATTCATAATACAATTCCCAGCCCCAAATCCCACTCTCATAACAGAGATTCCCAGATCGACTGTACAAAAAGTAAATAAGTAAACAAATAAATGGATCCAAATGGTTAGAATAGTTTTTGGCATGTTATTTATTGATGATTGACATGAAACCTCATGTATTTCCATTTTTCCTCTTTTACTAACAATTATCCCCTGAAAAGTAAAAATTATTGTTTTTCTTAGTTTTTAATTGTTATTACTACTAACATAGGAGACTAGGACTGGGACAAAATGGACAACTAACAGAGCAGAATGTGGCACAGGTCAAAACAACCCAGAAGACATGCACAGAAACAGGTCCCCAAAGGGCTCCACAGCTCCTGAGCACAGTACAGGCAGCCAAGCAGAGACTGATACTTTCAATCCCTTATTTGAATCTCTGCTGTCAGCAGGATCAATAAGAAAAGGTGTTATTTTTCAATCCTTCATTTACATCTGGCAGGGAACCAAGTAAATCTTTCAACAGAGTGTTTTAAATCTGGCACCAGGCTGAGACACTTTTTGATAGGGCATTTGTCCTAGTTCCTAATCTGCAGGAGGGGGAAACCAGTCCAGGAAGTTTGGATATAAAAGACTCCTGTCCCTTATATTCTGGCTGCTGTGAATCTGCCTACTGGCACTGCCATATCCTGGAGAGGACCTCTTTTCTGTCTTTAAGAAGTGTTCACTTTTGCTGCCTTTTCTGTGTGTCTCGTCCAGTTCTTTGTTCAGGACAACAAGCACTTGCAAAGAGTCCTCAAGGGACCACCCATCATCTGGTGACACTACTATTTTAGCGCAATTAGTTTGTTGGTTGTAGATTTTTTTAGTAAAATCTATTGATTTTATAGTAGATTATAACTGTGTTACAGGATTTCTAACATTGTTAGCATTGTGTACCTCCTTTAAAAAATAATGTCTGTAGTAAGAGGAATGATAGAGTTTTGCTTTGCCTAAGCCTAGGTACACACACACACACACACACACACACACACACACGAGGCATGCTATCGAAGGAAAACTGCAAAAGCAATGTCAGATTTTAAGCGCAATGATATTCTAAAGTCTAAGCTTCTTTAAGAGAAGGTAAGATGCATTTAACAAAACAAACCCTGAACATCTTCATTAATCAAACCCAGGGTGGCTGCTTGTGTTTGCAGCTGCATGGCAAAAATACCTCAGGCTCCAACTTCTTTTTATCCTAGCCCAGTTGGAGGTAGATGAAGCAGACTTTATGCAAAGCTGAAATCCTGTGAAATTTGTCTTTACCCTCAGTTCCCACCTTTTTCCTCCTCCACATCTCCCCTCCTTGTCTTTCTACTCTTTTCATCTGATTTCCCAAGCAGGACAGGAGCTGAAAGTGACCCCTGGCACCTATTGATGTACTGATTACTCTGCCATGGAAGTGCCTTTCCCATAGAAGTGTTACCTCAACCAGGCTTTTAGCTCTTTTATTTCTGATTCTACCAGAATCATGTGACTTGTTTAAAAACCTTTGTTTCCCCTGCAAGATGGTGAGCAGATTGGTTTTGGAGAGTGAGCTGGGAAGAGGGTCTTAGGAGCTTCTGAAATTATTGTTGCCTCACTGAAACAAATTTGATTTGGACCTGGTGGCATTTTGAGTTGTCCAAACATAGGGCAGACAGACTGTGCTGATAAAAGAAACATTTTACTGGGTACTTGTTGGCTCAGTTGCTTTTCATATGGCTGAGAAAAAAATATTGGATATTCAAGTTAGAGGAGGAGAGGTACATTTTAGCTCACAGTTAATGGAGGTTTCAGTCCATAGTCACCTGGCTCCAAGGTCGAATGGCATGGCAGAAGGGTATGACCAAGGAGAAGAGGTCCACAGGAAGGTAGGCAAGAAGCAGCAAGAGCAGTGAGCCTGCCTTTCCTTTTTATTCCACCAGGCTATCGGCCTTTTACACGGTGCCGCCTGCACTCAGGGTGGGGCTTCTGTTTTCAGTAAATCCATCCAGCTACATGGAGCACTATGCTAATTTCATTTAGTTCCACACCCTCTTAATCTTATCATACACCTTGATCCAATAGGGTGTATGATAAGCTCTGAAAATTACCACCTATGAGTGCTTGAGGTTTTTTGGGGGGACATCTAGATATAAGTCATGATGCTTTTTAAAAATGGCCAGGAAGAATTTATTCCAGATTGTTTCAGTGGGGTGGAAACTATTTACATAGGGGAGAGAGATTAAACTTGACTCCACTGAAACTAAAGGTCAGAGGATTTTTAAATATCAGGGTGAGCTCGTGGGCAAGTATGAGAGGACATTAAGGGGGACAGTGATCTGTGTGATTAGACCATTACACTGGGTGCTTACTAATCTCTGCGTAAGTGAGTTAAGCTCCACCCTCTCACAGAGACTGAGACAGGAGTCCTGCCATTCTTGATTAAATTTCAAATAGATGGCTCCAAGTTTCTTGAGAAAATCATTCATGATTAGTAAAACTAAGAGAGTTGGTAAGAGACTTGAATGAGATTTAAGTTTCAAAGGGACAAAAAGAATTGGCAACCTATTATTTCTTTTTTAATATATTCTCTAGAAAAGGGAAGTCAGTCTGGGTTGTATGGTGCAAGAAAAGGGAATTCAGGGTACCACATCAAGAAAATACCCATGTAGAGCTCACTTGCTTCTATTCATCGCTTTTGTGTGTTCATCTTCAAGAACACACTTCACTCTGCTGAAGAATGTTGTGGAAGTTCATAGACTTCCCTGATTTGATTAACATTGACCAGATGTCCCTGCATTGTTAGTCTTTTCTCATGCCTTTCCCTTCCACAGGTATGCCTGTTAATCACTTCCCTCTCTTCTGATTTTAATCTACTCCCTACCATCTCTTCCATATGCCCTGTGGCTTGGAGTTACATATGTTGTATTCTGGGATATCTGACATTGTTTTCACTTCTGTGTCATGTTTTGTATTGTAGCTCTCCTTATCTGATGCCCTCAAGCATATCTCCAAGTCTGATATTATTTATAACTTATAGTTAGAAAGTTTTCCTTAAAATCAATAGAGCCTTCAGCTACATCCTCTTCATTGGTGGAGATGTTATCAAATCAGGCAATAATATGAATAGTCGCAAAACAAAGGAAAAGAACAGATCCAGCACAAAGATGCCATCTAAAGAGTGAGAGGAATTAGCTATCTATGTTGTACCTGGGCAAACCTTGAGACCTGCCCGGCATGTCCCGTGTAGGCTTTACAATGCAAGAAGATGACCAGGACTTTTCATAATACAAAATTTTTTAGCCTACTAACAAAATCTGATCCCTACCAAATGATTTTATTTTTTTTCCCCAGGATTTACCTCCTCATCCCCTCCAAGAAAGTTCATAGGACATAATTTATAGAAGCACATTTTCAAAGGCCTGGGCAATTAGCCTAGAACAAGCTTGGTTGGCAAGGGTGAGGTTTAACACAGCAGCTCAACGTGCCCAGTGGTTGCAGTGGTGGTGTGTTCCAATTTGCATGCAAACAGTTCCGGTTAACACCTGCTTTTGCAGCACAGTCATTAATGGTGCGACTCTTCACTCTCAAATGGGCCACAATTTAGGTGATAAATTGCAAGGTCACTTTAGCTTTGTCTACCACGCTGAATTTTGATCTTTCCTCAGAGCCATCTACCAGTGTGCAGAACAGCATGAATCTTTATTCTGTTCAGCTTTCAGATGTGCAATTAAATCTTGTGTGTGTGCATGTTTACACACACACACACACCTTATCACCTCCAAGATGAAAGAGGAAAACAGTTTTCAGAGTAATTACCATTTCAACATAATTTAAAAAGAAGAATTGTTGTATTAAATGCATCGAGTGAAACATAATATGCAAATATGCATACCCAGAACACAGCACTTTACATTATGATACTAATCATGGGTTATTCTCTAGTGAGGCTCATTGCCTTGTAGTTTCAAAAGCAGAGATGTGGTAAGGACAATGAATTTATAGGAAAATTACCTAGTGCTTTGAAAACACAGCTTGCACCCACACTTAACAAATTACACTTTTGAGCAAGTCCACTTGTCTAGCTAAGCAAAGGATAACTGATAAAATATTTTTTTCCTTCTTTGTTTTAGAAAATCTCCCAAAGCAAGTGGGGGCTAGATGCTGATAGAAGAAGATTACTCTTTTGTTTAAAAGTGGACAGTGGTACTCAAATTTCTCAAAAGAAAAGTAGAAATTCCAGCTATTATGTAATACGGTCTATCGAAGAGCACAGCTCATAAAACCCGAGACATTTAGGAGCACCGACCCAGAGCGGCTTACCCTTTATGCTGTGCCCTGAATCAGTCTCAGCCTTGCTGCAAGCTCTGCCATGTGGGCAATGTTTGTCTTCCCTGGGGGCATGGGAATGTCCAGCATCCAGTGTATATAATTTGAATAAACAGTGAATACTGAATGATGGCAACTGTGTCAGAGACAGTGGGAATGAGAATGAGAGCGAGAGCGAAGGTGAGGGATAGTGTGAAAACTGAAAGGCAAGGTGAATGCTGTGGCTCATGTCCATCCGTGACACTGTACGTAAAGGGTCCCTAGATTGTCACTGAGGTGGTGAAGCCTGATTGGCCCAGGGTCATGAAGCAACAGGCCTCCAGAGTAGAGTTAGTAACAGCACAGTTAGACAGTTTTTCTTGACTTCATTTCTTCTAAGGCCAGGGAAAGACAGTCCCGGGCAAGGATCAAGAAATGAGCTTTCAATTTTGTTAGCTCTCAGGGTGAGCACTTAAGGATATCCTCACAAGTACACTTTGCATTTAGGATTGCTTTTCACCTCCAGAAAACTTTTATGAAGAACACCTTGTTATCCTTAGTTTTTGATCTAGGCCCCTGAGACCTTGGAATGAAATAAGCTGAGCAGGGTCCGGCACAGGAAGCGATTTCCTCTTGGAGTCTGTCTGATCCTGGTTTTCCCTTTTCTTTTGGGCAGATTTATGGAAGTGCTGTTACCACCAAGGCCAGATATTACCAGCAAGCCCCACCTTCTCTCACACTCACCGTCGATAGCAGTGTCTCCTATTTCTCCAAAAGTGTGAAGAGAAATGTCACTTCTATCAACAGCAAACATTTGCCATGGCCAGATGCTATTTCAAATGCTTTGTCTATAAGTGTTAATTGCATTTTAAAAATAATACTCTGACACAGAGTGTGCTTTTCCCCATTTGTACAAGTGAAGAAGCGGAAGGATAGAAGAGTTAAGTAACTGGGCAGAGAATACCAAGAAAATAAGTGGCAGGGCTGGAAACTGAATCTAAGTATTTTGGTGCAAGGTTCTGTGCTCTCCACTACGATGTCAGTATTTATGTTACCTACGGATGGTCCTGTGCTCACGAGGATAATAGGACTGGCATTGAGTTTATGATGATAGCCAGGATCCAGTGAGCTCTGTCTGCACGTCAGACAAGGCGTTAAGAATTTTATCCACTTTACCCTACTTAATTTTCTCAACATAACAGCAGAGTAAGTTCACTGTTGTTTTGCAGATGAGGAAACAAGCTTATCTATAAATAATTTGTTCAAAATCACACAGCTAGTAACAGCTGCATAAAAGCTAGGTTCTGTTTGAAGTCCTACAAACATGTTCTGGAGCCTCACATCAGAGGCTATTTAGGATTTTGATTAATGCATTTTGCCAATGGTAGTCATGTTACCACCCTCGGGCTTGCGGGGGGAGGTTATATTGCTACCTATGCTCACTTCACTTTTAGGAGAGAAAAGGTAAATGAACAAAGAACAAGCCCACATCAGGGAATCTTATCAGGAAATAAATTGATGCCATTTGGTCACCATCAATTTACTACTGTACTTTTACACTATGTATTGTGTTTTTACATTTGTTTAAAACTACACTTTTGGGATAGTCAAGTATAATAATAATCAAGATAATGAAGTATCTTTGATTGGATACTTGAAACATTGGCCAAGATTAATAGAAAAAGTTTAAATGATGTTTAGGAGGTACCATTTGTTTTTTTTTAGTAATATTTACATTAGAAATATTTAAATATGAAGATCTATGTACTATGCATACTATGGTTAAATGTGCATGCATATAAATGAAACAAATATATGACCTTCTAGATTATTATTAAAGATCCAATGCATATGTTTATGTGAATTTAGAACTGGAAGGAAATTTAGAGATCAACTGTTCAGATAGGGAAACTAATGGAGGCCAACTGCTTATTTGATTACTCAAGCTTTCAGACATCTAATAATATTCATATTCAGCCTTAGGTACTTTATGACTTCTCTGTGATCACTTGTCTTGCACCTGCCTTTTGCTGGAGGGAGTTGACAGACTTCTCTTTCTTTTTCTTAGTACACTCTGTGGCTATTTTCATCTCTAATCACAGATTTAATGAAACATTGATCAAAATACTGACAGCATACCTCACAGAACTACACATAGCAGCCCTAAAATTTATTTGCAACTGGAAGAGACCTAGAATAGAAAAATAAAAGAAAAAGAAGGGGAAAAAAAAGCTGGGCAACAAAAGCAAGTCAGGAAGTCACATTCTAGAATTTTCTATTCAGTCAAAATTCCTGAGTTTAAATCATACTATGAAGTTTCTATCATTAGAAACAGCATGGTACTGTCAAACAAACATACCTGGGGAATCAGTGGAACAGATTAGAAGTTGCAGAGACAACTTCATCTCTGTCTTCAACTAAGGGGGCTAGCACCTTCACTGGAAGAAAGATAATCTCTTTAATAAATGGCTCTTTCTTGGATAATATTGATAATATTGATAATATTGATTTTCTCAGGCCGGGGAGATGGCTCAGTGGAATAAGCACTTCCCTGGCAAGCACAAGGGTCTGAGTTCAA
>NDGN011114253.1:0-10421 GCA_002564285.1 Tympanoctomys barrerae | reverse complement strand
ATAATAGTATTTTAAGATATTTTCTAGTGACTCAAATCTGAAGAAGAGAAAATGTCTTGGCAAGGATTCATCAAAATACTTGTAAAGACCCAGAAGTGGAAACTGTGGACACAACTCAGTGTCCATCAGCTGATGACTGGGTGACCACAATGTGATCTATCCAGGGGCTTGGGATTTAGCTCAGTAGTAGAATGCTTGCTTAGCAAGCTGGAAGCCCTGGATTCAGACCTCAGCAACAAAAACAAAAAAATAAACCTCCCCTACAATATGGTCTATCCATACGGTAGACCATTCTTCCACAGTGAAAAGGAATAATGTATTAGTCTGTTCTCTAGTGCTACAATGGACTACCTCAGGCTTGGTACTTTATGAAGAAAACAGGTTTATTTAGCTCCTAGTTCTAGTGGTGCAGGGGCATGGCATCAGAACCATTTGATTCTCCATGGGCTTCATGGCAAAAGGCATCATACTGGCAAGAGGGTACATAAGAGGGAGAGATCATGACAAGACAGGAAGCCAGGGAGTGACTCAGATCACCTGGCACTTTGATAACAGCCATGTCTCAGGAACCAGACAGGGACACAAGATTGCAGCACTGGTTCTTTCCCAGAGCAACACCCCTGTGACGCAGTGACTTCCCATGAGACTTTGCTGCTCAAAGGCGTTATTACCTCCTAACTTCACCACACTGTGAACCAAGCTCCCAGCCAGCACATGAGCCCACGAGACACGGCACAGCCAAGCCACAGCACACTGACAAAGCGCTGCTGCACGCCACAGAGCAGATATGCCTTAGACTCAGCATTGTGACAAGGGGACCAGACACAGGGGGCCACAGGCTGTCTGAAATGAGTTCCATATGTGGGAAGTGTCCAGAGTAGAGACTCCACAGAGAAAGATCATAGACAGGTTGCAGGGATGGAAAAAGGGCATCGTCGGAATGGAGGAGCCACTGCTGGTGGGTGCCATTCACACTGCTAGGAGTAGATACGGCCGATGATTGGGAAATACCAGTAAATTGCACACATTCAAAAGGTGAATTTTCTAGAGAAAGCATTCGCAATTAAAGTGCTAGTGTAGGAGGGTTTGTTCTCAAATTGTAAAAGATTCACATAGAGATGGGGAAGCTGGCTTTGATAGAAAATATCTCTGAATTCCCTCCTCTGTATTACAGAAATATATCAGCAGTGCTGTTTAAATATTAAGCAGCATATCAATAAATTTATCACTATGCCAACACACACAGGTGCACACGCACATGCACAAACACTCGCACGCCACAGAACAGGCCATTCCCTAATCTGTTAAGAGTCCTTGATACTAAGTCCTCATTCATTCATTCATTCATTCAGTCAGTCCCTGGATACTTGCCCTGTCAGGGTTCCCCAGTTCAGGGTTCCTTGAGTTCCAAGGCCCTGGGGACCAGGAAGGATCCTGGCCAATTGGACATCTCCCAGGCTGTTGGTGGCCCACTTGTCTCCTGCTTTGAACCCCAGGTGACTGTGTTTGGCCCAACACAACCCCTGTCCTCACTCTTTGTGGGCACTGAAACCTCTCCCTGCAAGGCACCCCATCTTCTCAGATACTCTAGAGTCATGTGGTTATCCAGGGCTTGCTACAAAGACCACCAGCACTCCAGATCGCTCCCCACCCCCAAACTCTTCAGTCGTTCCTGCATGCCCAGCTCAGCCAAAGAGGGTGGCAGGGCAGAGGGCTGCTTCTCAGGACACATGAGCATCTGTCACACTCAGTGTCTTCTCCCCTGTCTGGGGTTACAAATACCTTTTGCCCCAGAGGCTTACCGCTTGCTTTGCTTCCCTCCCATGAGAATGGAGAGTGGTCATTCTCTCTGTCCCTGGAGCGTGGGCTTAGCTATGTGGCCAAAGGAATGTCAAGGTACAAGAAGAGACTGGAAAAGCACTTGTCCTATCTTGCTACCCTGGAAACAGCATGAAGAGCCCAAGCCAGCCTCTCTGAGTACAGCAGAGTGGCATGGCTGTCACAGGCTCTTGCCAACACATAGATGTGGGCGAAAGGCGGCTGCAGGCCACAATGCCCAGAATTAACCAACATCAGAAGAATAATCTAGAAAATTCACAAACAAGGAGAAATAATAATTGATGCTGATGCAAGCTGCTGAGTTTTGGGATGTTTTGTTATGCAGCAAAGGCTGACTGATATACTACCCTCTCTTTTCTTCTCCAGCCCAGAGATATTTTGCTTTCCCTAGAAACAAACTGTTCCTGGCTCCTCACACTTCTCATGGGCTCTTTCAAGCCTGTTATGAAGCCTTCATACCCTCAGAGCTTGTGATAGGCAGCTTCCTACCAGGGGTTTGCTAATTACAAACATTAACTCCCCACATGAACAAGCCAAAGCTCTCACCCTTGTTTGCAACCATGAGGAGACAGATGTCTTGTGGTCCAGTTTAAAAGTAGGACTAGAGGGCCAGGAGGAGTTAGGATAAACAACAACAAAACATTTTTACCATGTCAGATATTCATTACACACGTCTCAGGTGCCTACTGGGTTTAGATGCCTTGCCAGGTACTGAGAGTACTTGAGCAGCCACAAGCCAAAGAGACTGTTTCTGGCTTTCCTGGGTCTGTGGCCTAGTGCCAATCAAGCCGCCCCATCGCTGTGACACCTCCAGCCACCCACATAGTCACCCCACCACAAGCATCTCATTCCTTTCCTTTCTGTCTTAGTTACTTCCTCACAGCTAAGATAAAATACCCATCACCCACAAGTTAAAGGAGGAAGGACTTATTTTGGCTCACAGTTTGTAGAGGTTTTAGCCCAAAGTTAGCTGATTCTAAGGCAGCAACATTGCACAGGGGTACGGCGAGGAAAACCCAGTCCATGGCAGGGCAGGCAGGAGGCAGCAAGCAGCGAGTCTTCCTTTCCCTACTCATCCCATCCAGGCCACAAGTCTTTTGAGTGTTGCCACCCACACCCAGGCTGGGCCTTCCCATCACCCACACCCTAAACCAGCCAGTGGACTAATTTAGTCGTCACACACACCTAATCCATATCCACGCACCCACAATCTAGCCACCTCCAGAAAACCCCACCTCTAAGCTTATGAAGCTTTGAGGGGACATCTAGATATATTTTGTTTTTAATTTTGAGACAGCATCTTGCTAAGTTGTGCAGGCCGGCCTCCAACTTGCAGGCTGCGTGCGACGATGGCAGAGCAACCAGAGCAGCACCAGGAAGTGGCACTGCAGTCAGGGACACTCGAGTCGAGCCCCCAAGGCTGCAGAGAAAGTGCTCTGCTATGATAGTTCAGAAAGAGACCTGGGGGTGGGGGAGCACAGAGGCTGAGGCCCAAAGCAGGAGGCAGTGAGGACAGTGGGTGGCCCGGGCCTCTGTCTCAGGATCAAAGCCGCCACCGTGACAAATGGAGGACACCTAGGTGGTTAGCCACAGAGCACCTGGGTGACTTCCCCTTGAGGATCCCCAGAGAAAACTCTCTGGCTCATGGCCTGACAGGGGACCCTGACTAAGGCAGGCCTACTGCTTGTCTGCCTCCGCCCAGTAGGGGTGCTCACCCCATTCAAGACCACTACAGGTGCACTGTTAGGACCAGGCACCCCCAGCTGCTTGGATTCTGCTGAGAGAGCATGACTCATCCCCTGGGGGCAGCCCAGGAACACAGCTGCTGTAAAGAAATCCATCTCTGCAGGCATCTGCCTCCAAAGGTGGGGGGCAGCCGCCTGCCTGGCATGGCTGGGTTTCATCTGCTGGCACCGAGGCTGGGGGGGGGGACAGTTAATTAAGGATCCTGAGGAGCAGCCTGCACTCATTAAGCCTGCGTGGCAGGGCGTAGGTGAGGAGCCTCTCACAGTGCCCGCTTTCCACTAGCCAAGCATCTACATCTATTATCCCCATCGATCCTGGCTCCACGAGGAGGGGATTATTATCTCCATTTTGCAAGTGCAGAGCTGGAGGCTTGGGTTAAGCTCTGTGTCGGGGTCCTCGTGCTCCACAGCAGGTGCAACGGTTTGGTCCACACACTGCTCTGCTGAATACAGGCGCGGCAACACTGGGCAGCATGAAGACCAGGGCCACTCTGCTCCTCCCAGGGTCAGGGAGCAGGGAGCCTGGGGACTTCTTTTGCCCTAAGACACAGCAGGGTATAAGTTAGCCTCATGGAGGCAGAACTGGTGATTTGAGAGACTGAGAGCCCAACTCCCTGAGCAGGTTGGGGCTTGATGCTGTGCTGGCCACAGCAAGGGATGCAGATGGCCTGCTTGTTCCCCATGATGGTCAAATAAAGTCTGGGGTGGTGATGTGTGCCAATAATCCCAGCACAGGAGGCTGAGGCAGGAAGATTTCTGTGAGATCAAAGCCAGCTTGGGCTACTTGACAAGATCCTCTCAGAAAGCAAAACAAAGCAAAATGACCTCTCTCCCCATTCTGTCTTCTTAAGAATGACTGTGATGGGGGGTGGGGGATTTGCATCTGTTTAAACCAACTGCTGTGGTAGGAGTAACCAGGGGATGCCCAGGGTGACATCATGAAGGGTGTGACACTCACTGCTCTCTGCCATGCCCTGAGACACCATATAATCTATTTAGCCCCCTGAGACCCCTACACTGGGTCTCCGTGCCTGGCCCCAGGAGAGGCCCTGAGGCCTAGAGGAGGACACAGCTACCTCCAGCCACTCCAACTGTGTAGCAAGCACATGAGAGATGCCACAGAGGTACTGCCAGCTGCTTGCCAAGGAGAGTCCATCAGTAGCTGCAGCCTTGTGAAGCCACCATTTGGGTCATGGTTATGTTCCTCTAGCAATGACAGCCCTTGAGAGACAGGGATGGGGTAGGAGCTGGAAGGCTTGATTTTGGAGGGCAATGGAGAGACTGTCACGAAGGTCAGAGGGCAGCCAGATGGGAGGGGAGTCAGTCTTAAAGGAGAAGCATGTGCAAAGGCCCAGAGGCAAGAAGGCTCTGATTGGCTAGAAACAGAGCGAGGCTGCTGCCCTAGGCTAAATTCAGACCAAGAGGTGAGACCAAATTATTATGGCCCTGTGGCCTTGGCCTGTGGCAACAGGGAGACCCAGCAGTCTCAGGTTCAGAAGAAATGGGGCCCTCATTTGAGAAGGTGCATGCTGGCTGCTGTAGGAAGGACAGAGAGAAAATTTTTTTAAATCCCCAACTAGGGCCACAGCTGAGGAACCCCAGGATGAGGGAGTCTCAGTGGCTTCCTAGTGCCGTGTATACCCCCCAGCTATGACAGAAATGAGGCAGAGGAAGCAAGAGGCAGACAGGACCAGGATGGATGGGGTCCTCACGGGAAGCACCATCCATCTCTGAGTCCTGCCTCACCTCAGCTATCCTGAGCCCCATGAACTCCAGGTCCAGGATGGTGGCTCAAGGAGCAGGCTGTGACGGTTGTCAGCCTGGTGACCTTGACAGAGGACCTGATTAGGAAAGCACACTTCTGGGTGAGTTACTGGGCGACCTTACGGACTCTGCGGGTCAGGTTTCCCACCAAGACACCTGACACCTGTGACCTAGAGGAAGAGAGGTGAGAAAGGACACAGGGCTCCGAGGCTCCATCCATGGGCAGTCAGTTCCAAAGCAGAAAAGGCACGGCAGGCAGCGGGGTGGGGGTGGCAAAGGGAAGCTATTCGGCCCATGGCGGCCATGAAGCAGAGCGAAGGGAAGGACTCAAGGGCAAGAACGTGCCCTTCCAGGTCATACCCCAGGGCCACAGTCCCACAGGAATTCATCCAGGCATGAATGCACTCAGGAGCAGAACATCCCATGGGCCTCTCGCCTTCCAAAGCCCCACCACTGACACATGAGTCTGGGGACAGGCAGGGATGTTCTAGATCTAAGCCACAGGAATTCTGTTCTCCAAGCCCTTCCTCTTTGGCTCCTCCTTTTTACTCTGAGCAGATGTCCTCCCCAGCAGCCAGCTGACCACTGGTGGAGCCTTTAAAACCATCAGCCCAAATAAACCTGTCCTCCAGCTGTGGGTGCCAGGTGCTTTGTACCAATAACAAAAGGCACCTGACACTGGCCTGGAAGCAAAGCCCATCCCAGCAAAAAGAGTTGCAAATGCTCTGCTACCCACAATTTGAGGGCAGGGCCATGCTCTGATCCAGGAGCCAGTGGTGGGTCATCGGCATGGAGACCAAGGGCATTCTTCCATCATTCTGACCCCTGAGCCAGACAGGGTTGCCATGGACCTGTCACCTTCAGAGGCAGGCACAGGGTCAAGGATGGTGGACCTGGGACCGAGTAGGAATTGTTGGCCCAAGTTGAGTCAACAGCAATTGGCTCTGGGGCTTTAGAAGAGTGAAGGGAAGGACATCTGTCCTTCCTACAGGGTGACCCACCTCATGAATTTGAAACAGGTTGATGCTATCCTGATGCCACTGCTTTGAGGAGTATTTGCCTGAGCAGAGGGAAGGGCCAGTGACACAGGGGACACCTGGATCCAGCCACACCTGAAGTCTACATCAAACTTGCTAGTTTTATGAGGCAACACGTTTCTTTTCTTGCTTAAGCTAGTCAGTGCAAGATTCTATGACTTGCAAACAAAGAGAGAAGAGAACAATTACACCTGTAATGAGACGGAAAATTCTTTTCCATCCCAGAATTTCTCCTGGGGACAACACTGTCTCTGTGCAGAAGAAATATTTTAAGAGCACTAGTGCTTGAAGGTAAAAATCCAGGGACGTAACTGTGGGGAATATGCAAAGAAAAGGAAGAGACTTTGTCCCGATTTTATCCAAGGCCTGAGCTGTATCCCACCCCAGCCTGCCTCTGTTGGCTATTCCAAACCTAAGCTGAGAGAGCGGCTGGCGAGGCAGGTCATCTGAAGGGTGTGGGGGGCAGCCTACCCTCATCCCACACCTAGTTTCAAGGGACAGATTCAGTCTATCCCTCCACCACTGCCCACGAGGGTCAGGACAGCAAGGGCAGCGTGAGGGCCCATCTATCTCCTGGGTGACCCAAGCACCAGGGCTGGGAGCCTCATATGGAGGCCCCCTTCTTCTCTCACTTTCCCCTGTGATCCTCCCAGTCAGTTCCTTTCACCAGCTTCCCCAAAGCCTGACTCAGACAACAGTAAGTCCCTGTGGGCCCAAGGACAAGAGGTGCTGGAGAGCTGGCTGGTTTGTGCCGTGCCCAGGAATCTGTGTCTGCACTAGGACAAAAGACCCACATATGGGGCCGCTCAGGTTGCAACAAGGCCAGGTACAGTCAACAAAACGTGTCCCCAGAGGCAGGGAGTGAGGGCACACACGGGCACTTCAGGGCTGTGCACGGGCTTTGTCCACTTGACTCCTACAACACCGCACAGAGGGACACAGTGGCCTGAGGAAACTGAGACACCGTAAGTTGTCCAGGCACAGGGGCAGTAAGAGGAAGGGGACAAGGGGAAGTTTAGCATGTGACTGTCGCAGAGAGCCAGTCCCCAGGGGTGACACAGAGAGATCCAAGGGGGATGAAAGACGGGAGCTTGACAGGAAGGAGCCAGGGTCGGAGCCAAGGTCAAGGTAGCGGGTGCAGAGGTGAGCTGAGGCGCAGGCAGCTGGCGTCGGACCTGCTGGAGACCAGGGGTGGAGCCCTAACCCTGTGGGGCGCCAGGACTTCTCCCCTTGCTGAAGCCAGATAAATGTGTAAATGTGTGGAAAGTCCCCCTGCCATGTGTGCACACACGCCGATACCCTGCCAAAGCCAAAGCATTTTGCCCAAAAAATAAACATTACAAAACTGGACCAACGTCCCAGTTTTCAAAGTTATGTGGCAATAGGTCACAGCACCTTTAAAGCAGCCACATCCTTTGACCCTACAATGTCACTTTGAGGACTCTTGTCTCAGTGGACAGGCCTGTGACCCCAGCACCCAGGAGGCTGAGGCAGGAGGATTGCCACACACAAATTCAAGGACAGCTTGGGCTACACAGTGAGACCATAGCTCAAAAGAAATAAAATAAAAACAATGAATAATAGTGATTAAAAAGTGTCTTTAGTCACGTGGGAAAGAGCAATTGATAAAGCCTTGGGGAGCAAAGGCATTCCCGCACCAAGGTCAGGCTGGACAGCACGTGGACAAGACACTTGATGTAGCCAAGCCGGGGTCTGGTGGGGTCTGTTCCGTTCACTCTGCTTTTTCAGCCCTTTTTGCTGATTCCCAAGCTTTGTATGCTGGCCAGTCATTTCCTAAGGAGTCGTCAGAGAAAGCGCTTGCTCTCTGGAAGCATCCAATTTCTCTCTCCCAGCACCTAGCCTAGTCGAACTTGGGAGAGACTAGCAGGCTGGTTTCCAGGAGCTCCGCAGAGCATGGTCCCAGGGGAGCCCGGTGCTCAGTGATTAGACAAATGAGCTGGAACAAACGGGAATGAATATAAGCTCCTAATGGCGACCCAAAAATCAGTTGTGCAGAGGATGAAAAAGCCCCAGCCTCTCTCCTCCAACCAAAAAAATAATATAAAAATAGTTCAAGACATCAGCCAACCCCAAATTGCCTATAAAAGCAACACTAAAAATAGTCTCTTAGGTTGCATCACAAGAAGTATAGTGACCAAATGAGGGAGGTGTCCATGATAGTTAAACCACACCCAGAATCCAGACTACAGTTCGAAGTCCCTGAAGATCTCCATCAGCCCGTCCTGTCTCAGCCGGGACCGAAGCCCAACCCCCACCCTCACCCCTGGTTCCCTGAGGCCTGGGAGGATCTTTTCTTACCCCTTCCCATCTGGAGTCAGCACGGCAGAAAGGGGAAAAAGAGGCTACAGAGCAAGCTGGCCGGAAGCCAGGAAACTTATTCCCCGCCCGTCAACTGTGTAATTGGGCTAATTCTGCAGTATTTGTGCTTTGGGCCGCTGTTTCCCTTTGTCTGTGTGACTCCTGATTGGAACATTCTTGCTCCTTTTGTGAGCGCCGCCACCCAATCCCCTGCCTGCGCACATGAATGTGCTGCTGATGGATGTTTTCCACAGCCCTCTGTGCCTCAATTAGGGGATAATGAACAAGAATTGTTTCTATTTGTAAAACAGCCCAGCCATTTCCCGCTTCCCAATTGGTGGGACAATGGGTCTTAATTAAGCACAAAGACTTGTCACTTCATCTACCGTCAAGAACTCCCCCATTGGCAGAGACAGAGTCGCTGGAGTCGCTGGGGAAGGAAGAGAGGCCGGGGAGCCATGGGTGCACCGCTGGGGTCTATGTGGACCCAAAGGAGCCCGGGGCCAAGGGCCCACAGCTCTGGAGCTCCTGGGGTGACCCCGGCCCCACACTTGATAGCTATGTGGCCCTGGCCGAGGGTCTCATCCAGAACCTGAGAATAAGTAAAATGACAGTGGCTGCCCTACCCGAAGCGGGCAGCTGGGAGGTTGGGGTGGCCCTAGTAAGTGACAGAGACACCTTTGTTCAGCTTTCGTGGGGGGTCCCCACCTTTGCCAGAGCAGTTGGCTCAGAGGACACCCTTCCGGGTCCTTCAGGACAGGGGGGTCTGTTTAAGGACCCAGGTCAGATGCTTGGGCACAGTGCTCAGGGTTTTGTGGAATGTGCCTCTTGTTTCTGTTTGGTTTTTGGTGGGGAATAGACCCCCAGGACCCCCAGAGACTAGGCCAGTGCTTACTGCTGAGCCACACCCTCCACTCAGGCCCTTAATCCCAGCATTCTGGGAGACAGAAGCTAGAAGATCTCAAATTTAACCTAACCTGGGCAATCTAGCAATTTAGTGAGGCCTATCTCAAAGTTTTTGTTTTTTTTTTAAACCAGGGATCAAACTCAGGACCTTGCACTTTCAAAGTTATTTAAAAAAGAAAGAGAAAATAAGCTGTAGCTCAGTGCAAAGGCCAGGGATCAGCCTCCAGCCTGGCAATTACCCTTAATCTTCAAGGAGGAGAGTGGTAGAGGCTGCAGGGACAGGGAAGGTCTGGGGTGCAGGAACCCCTCCAGCCCTAGGAAGCAGCTCTTTCCACATCTCTAGCCACCGACAGACAGGGGCTGATCTTGTTTTCTGCCAGGACCCTGGTGCTTCAGCACACTGGGCCCTGGTAAGGGGAGGGGGAGGGGTAACAAATTAAATGGTACATCTTACAGGCTTATTACAGTAAAGACATCCCCATGAATCCCCCTTGAAGTCCTCCCCTTCTCTTTGAACACACTCATCCCAATGTTCGGCAGCAACTCTGGAACACTCTTTCCTGAGTGTCTTTGACGAGGTATGACCATAAATACAGAAGAATGCTGCTGCAGAGAGTCAGCCAGTGAAAAGCCAAAGCCTGGGAAAACACGATGCTGCATCTTCACCCACCCGCCTTATTCACTGGGTCTGGCACCTACCACTTCCAAGCCTTCCCCAAAATGAAAATGACCGTGAGAAGGAAATGTTTTTATGACTGATCTGTAAATTCTTTCTTCATTTTTATTTTGGACAATTTTTATTGTTATATTC
>NDGN011114245.1:0-23462 GCA_002564285.1 Tympanoctomys barrerae | reverse complement strand
ATTTGGTTTGAAACTGTCTCACTGCTATTTGTTTCTCAATAAAATTATGGAAAAAAATAAAAATAGATGTCTTTTCCAGTATCTATGTTGGATGAAACATATTTCCATAGTTTATGTCTTGTATTCAAATTACTAGGGTGGCCTAATTAACCCTAGTTAATTACTTAAAGCACCTTAATATATAAAATATATTTCATGTAAAACATGGATATATAATATGTACATTATATAATAATATGTTTGCATCTATTACAATTTATGATGGCTGCAATTAGGAATTTATTTGTTTAATGTGTCTTTGCTGAACACTGGCGGAGCATTATGTTCCATTTCCTTTGCACAATAAATTTGTGTTATATGTTCCTATCTTCTCTGTCTTATACACTATAGAATTGTGAAGAAATAACATATTTGAAGTCATGCAGCTTGTGTATAATACTGTGTGAACACTTAGATATATCCAACTATTTGCACTTTATTTACTTATTTATTTGTAATTTGGACAAGATCTACAGGGTCTCACTGGGTAGATTCGACTTGTAGTGATGCTCCTGTTTTCAGCCTCCCAAGTGCTGGGATTACAGGCAAGTGCCACCATACCTAGTTTCAATTGCTGTTTTAGCATGCCCTGGGGGCAGGGCCAATGCAGCAGGCCTGGCAATCAATCTAGCAGCCCCTGCATCTGCCTGAGCAGGTGTTTTAATCTGATGAGCTATTTGGCTGGCCCAACACTTGCACTTTAAAGAAGAGGACTTTATTCGGCTTATGGATTTAAAGAGTACAGTCCATGTTGGACTGACCCTAAGGCAGGGGCATGGAGGCAGAAGGGTGTGGTAGAACCAAGCTATGTGGCTCCTGGTACCTGTAAAGCAGCAAATCAAAAGAATACTTGAGGACAAGTGTTCAGGAACCAGTCATAGTAACCAATGTCCACCTACAGCACTGCCCCTCCCCTCACAAAGTGAGCCCGCTGCACTCCTTAGGTGACTCATAGGCCAAATGAGCTTAATGATGGTTAACTATTAATTAGATGACAGTTCTAGGTGAGGCAGTGGGGTTATCTTACAGACCATGCTTATAACACACAAGCATTTTATTGTCATTATTGTTGTAGGACACTTAATATGCTAGTGAATTTAAGATATTTAAATTTTGCATTGACCTCCAATCACAACAACACATGCAACCTTAACAGCGTATGAACAGAAAGCAAGATGCACAGGTTATAGTGAGCCTAAAGCTATATATCTAAAAAGTGAGTAGCGATATTAATGTGCTGGTGAAATTCTTGTATGAGACAATATATATGAATTTCCTAGTGAAATGATGTTTTATGACTTTATCATTGTAGGATTATCCCTTTGTTACATAAGTGGAAATATCCCTATGTGAATACCATTTCTGACGTCATTAATACACACTTGAAATAGCTTAATGTACCTAATTTTTTAGTGTATTTAGTAGAGTCTTTACAGAGTCTCACTATATGAATTGGATTCATAGCAATCTGCCAGCTTTCAGCCACCCAAGCACTGAGATTACAGGTGTGCCACCATGCCTAGTTTCTTTTGCTGTCTCAGCACACCCCAGGGGAGGGGCCAGCACTGCCCACCAGGGATCAAACCCTAGAGCCTGTGTCTGCCTAAGCCGTCACTTTAGTCCAGTGAGCTATGTGGCTCACCCCAAAATGTGTTTTTAAGGTATTTTTCCAGATATATCACTGGTGTAAACATAGTACCTGAAGATCTTTTCAGTAAATTTTTATTTTCTCATTCCAAGGCTGCACACAGTACCTGTATCTATTTGCACTGCTTCTTGTTTGCTTTATCAGTTCGCATTTGCTTTAGCTTTAAAATTACAAGACCGAGTGTGGCAAGTAACATTTACGGACTGCCTTCTCCAGGTAGTTTGCATTTCCTGCAATGCTAAAGAGAAAGTGAAAATCCTTCAGATGTTCCACTCACAAGAGCGCTCCATCCATCAGCAGGAGTGACACCTCGTGTCATAAGGAGCTGCACTTGATAGATGACGCAACCACTGGGGAGCAAATCTCTCTACATCTTATTTAGAGTTTCCATGACGCCAGATGCTCCTTGCCTATAGCTGCCTTGTTGATCAAACTTGAAGTGCTAGCAGGCAAAATGAGATTAAAACAAATAAAGGATGATAAATGAGGGTTTAAAAGGCAAAGTCAAGGATGCAAACAGGTAAGATTCCCCTTGGAATCCCATTTCTGGAAAGACAGGCTATAATTCTTCTGAACTGCATAATGTGAATAACACAGAAGTTGGTTTTAAAGTATAATTGATTGCACAGTTTATGGGTAAATATAAATCAAGAGAGAAGTCAAATAAGGGAAATTTTTATAAAAAGGAAGGAATATGGAATTATGATATGAGAATAATGAGGAGAGATCCTCACCTGCCATATATCTTATAAGTTATTGACATATTTTCCACTTACTGATTTTATTTTTGTTTCATAGTAAAGTGATTAACCATAGTTTGGGAATTGATAAATGGCATCTTTGGATTAGAAATTCCTGTTAGTTGATTAGTCTGCAGTATAATTTTTATTTAGCCTTAATTAAACAGCCTCTTTCTCTTGATTGTGACTGAAGGCAATGAGTAGATGCTGGAGAAATGTTTTAAAGAAGCGGGTGAGGATGTCTCCTCTATGCAAGTTTTCTTAAGGGGCTGGGGAGATGGCTCAGTAGAATAAGTGCTTGCCCAGCAAGCACACAGGCCTGAGTTCAATCCCCAGTTCAGAAAAAATAAATAAATAAATAAAAATAAAAGGTTTTCTTGCCTTCTCTGGCTGCTACAACCCCCGTATGATAGCAGATTCCTGTACCCAGCAAAAGTGCCATCTCCAACCAGCCTTGGATCATTCTGCCATCTGCCCAATATGGATAAAGATATTTTTAAACCAGCACCCAAGATACATCTTTATTTATTGGCGAATTCAGCTCTGAGTATGAAGGTGTGGCTTGTAATGTTTTGGTTGAGATGATTTTGAGGCAGAGAAGACACAGGTGCGAGGAGGCCAGGGCTTCAGCCTTCTCTAGTTTCACTTCCCCATCAGGATGAGGCCCAAATGACAACATGTCCTGCCAACGCCGTGTAGAGGCCAAGCAAGGGCTGATGATTTCCCTCCTTTTTTTTTTTCCTTTTTTGTATTTAGTCCAGGGTCTCACTACTAGATCGGACTTCTAGTGATTCTCTTGTTTTAAGCCTCCCAAACTCTGAGATTACGCCACACTCAGTTTCAATCACCATCTCAGTACCCCTCGGAGGTGGAGCTGGCACAGCACACTAGGGATCAAACCCTGGCCCCGGCGTCTGCCTCCGCAGGCGCTTTAGTCTGCTGAGCTATCTGGCTGGCCCTCCCTTTCTTTTCTGCACATGGAACATTTAGGTTAAATCCTAGGTAGTGCTACTAGGACAGTAAGAAGGCAGTGCTCTTTTGGAGATATTTAGAGAAAAAATCCTGATCCCTGGGAGGAAGGTAAATTTATATTTACATATGTATTTACATTTATGTTTAAATGGTGATGGTGGGGCTATTGTATTGTGTGAGAGGTCTGGTTACATCTTTCACATGTAGAACCTATTTCCTTAAAATGGATTCACAGTACTTTGGAATCTGAAGGACAAGGAGGATCTGCACACTCTACTCCGCAGATAAAGAATCTGAGATCTTGGAAGATGAAAAGTCAGTATGTAGAGAGCAGCAGATTGAGGTCCAAGTTCAGCTGCCCAGACCCGGCAGTGCGCACAGAACTCTCAGAATGTCCTCTAGTGCTAATCTTGCCATCCGTGTTTACAGTGCGGTACATTAGCCAGTCAGAACTCAGCACCCCTGACATTCTGTCTTCATTATCGTCTGTCAGGGCTTCCTGCATGACTGCAGAAATGTTTGATTTACTTTGGATGTGCAAATGCACATACATTTGGTAGAACAAAGGTGCTAGCAAGTTTTGGAAATGATCTTAGCAATAGGTCAAAGACAGCCAAAAATAATGCAGAGGACAACGAGGAGACAGACAGGCAGGCAGGCAGGCAGGCAGACATAGACCAACATAGAGACAGAAACAGAGACTGCGACAGAAACAGAGGCAGAGACAAATGGATTAGTCTGCACAGCTATGAATGTAGCTTGGCACATTGAAAAGCACAGGTGGTGACAAAAATCTGGGAGTATGAGAGAGAATTGTGATTTTTTTTTATTTTTTTATTTTTTTGAGACAAGGTCTTACTATGCAGTTTGGGCTGGCCTTGTGCTCAATTTTGTAGAACCAGGCTGGTCTCAAACTCTCAACCATCATCATTTCTCAACCTCCTAAATGTTGGGGACATTGGTGAGAATCATGATTTTGAGCTCAGCCTGCACAACTTAATGACACACCATCTGAAAAATTTATTGGTATGTAGGTCATGGGTGATAGGTAATAGATGATAGATTAGATAGATAGATGGATAGATAGATAGATAGATAGATTTATGAATAATAAATAGGACTGCTAATGTAACTGAATGAAAAGCCCCTGGGTTCTATCATCAATAGAGAAGGAAGCAAGGAAGGAAGGAGAAAGGAAGATAGAAAAATAAAAAGTATATGTATACGTATGTGTATATACCAGCACATCAACATACTCAAAAATTAATTTGCCTACATATAGATATGGCATAGTAGGATTCTTTTGCTCTTTGTTTCTGATTTTTTTTTCTTTTTTGCCAAACTGGGAATTGAACTTAGGCCCTTGAGCTTGCCAGGGAAGCACTTATTCCACTGAGCCATCTCCCCGGTCTTGTTTCTGATTCTTGAAAAGCTTCAGAGCACTTTTAAAGTAGTTCCTAAAAAATCCAACTAATGGTTTCAATTTGTTTTGTCTAATGTATGTAATCTTTCATAATTTCCTTCTTAAAATTATTTTACTTAACTTGGATTCCACATTAACATTTATATGGCAGAATCTTTAGACAAAATTCAGTAATTTTTAACTCCTCATAGTTCAGTTGTTTCTTTAAAATAGATAACTCTTTTCTTCCTAAACAGAAATTTTATGAAATTATCAGGCTAGACATTGACAAGATACTAAACAATAGCTTAACTGCAGTAGAAGTTTATCCAAGATAAACAATACTTTGTAGCTTTCCATTTTGAGTCCCTTAATGGATTTCTGTTCATCTCAGAAAAAAATGGAGAAATTTAAATATAACCAAAGAAAATAAATAATCTGGCCCCTGTTTCCTGTTTCCCCTCTCCTTCTCTCAAATCACATGCCAACATAGATACTCTTCTCCAGAGGCCCTGGGCTGTATTTGATTACTACTAAAAAAAATTTAAAAGACCTGTAACAATTCTGTCCCTCAACGCTGCTGTGTTGGAATGGTAAATTCTTGTCTTGACTTTCTCCTGTAAATACTGATGTATACATGACTTCCACAGAGAGATTTTTCCCAGGCTGCCCCTTTTTAGAGTTTATTTTCCTACTTTTTTGTTGTTGTGTGTTTGTTTGCTTGCTTGTTTTAGTTTGGGGGCTGCCTCCCCTCACAGCCCTCCTCCTGCTAGAAGGTAGGCTCCTTACAGCAGAGTCCAAGCAACTGGGTGCGCTTGAGGACTTGCACTAGGTTGCAAGTACAGATTCTCTCTTTAAAAATGATTTTCTTTGACCTGTGATTGTCCACACACATGGAGCCCAGGCTGATATTTGTCAGTTAGTTGAAAGTTAGATGAGATCTATGTTGCAAGTACTTCTTTTGTCATTTCCCTAATAAAATAATATTCTGTATAGAGAATAGGTTTTCTATTCTTATTCAGATATTTTAAGAATTTCTACAATCTCACTCACGTGGAAATGAAAATATTTACTCTCATAGAAGTAGAGTAATGTGGTGGGTACCTGAAGCTGCAGAAGGAAGATGGGAGATGGATCAAGAGGTACAAAGTCATAGTTTGATAGGAGGAATAAGCTCTGCTGTGTAGTGCATGTTAGGGTAGAGGATTGCAACGATGATATTGCATTGCATATGTATAATGGCAAGCAAAGAAGATATTGAAATTTTACTTACTTATTATTATGATTTTAACATACTTGGTTGTTACAGGGTCTCGTTATGCAGCTCTGACTCATAATGATCCTCCTGGTTTCAGCCTCCCCAATGTTGAGATTACAGCGGTTGTGCCACTATGCCTAGACTCTGTGACTGACTCAGTGCCCCCAGAGTAGGCACCTGTGTGGCATGTAGTGCTGGGAGTTGAACCCCAGTCCCTGTGCTTACCTAAGCTTGCCTAAGCAGGCGTTTTAGTCTGCTGAGCTATTTTGCTGGCCCTGTGGAATGTAATTTTTTTTTTCAACTGGGGATTGAGTTCAGACCCCTGCATTTGCCAGGAAAGCACTTATTCTACTGAACCATCTCCCTGGCCCCTGTTGATTTTTTTTTTTTTTTGTGGAAACAGAGATTGAACTCAGACCCTTGTGCTTGCCAGGGAAGTGCTTATTCCACTGAGCCATCTTCCCGACCCCTGTTTTTTTTTTAATGTTTTTAACCCAAAGAAATGAAGGATAAAGTAATTACCATTAATCTATCATAACACTATATAGATATATGAATGTATCAGGCCATACTGCTATAAATATGTAGAACTATTATTTGTCAATTCAAATGCTATAAAATAATATAAAATTTCAGTTATTCTTTCTTTCTTTATATTTTTAATTATTTATTTTTGGTACCAGAGTTTGAACTCAAGATCTTGTGCTTGCCAGGAAGGTGCTCATGCTGCTGAGTTATCTCTCTGGCTTATTTTGAAAGACAATAAGAAATAGTAAAAGAATGGGGAAAGATAAAGAATTTCACTAAATAAAATGATAGTGATCCAATAATGGTTGCTATATTGCTGTCTTCAAATTAGTTCCTCAGATTACCAGACCTAAGTACACAAGCAGCACGATTTGCGACAGCACAATCTTGGACGTAAATGCACATCAACTGAGGGATGGATAAAGAAGATGTGGTGTCTATACAATAGAGTAACACCCAGCTATAAAGAAAGATACATTCAAGGCTTTTATAGGTAAATGGATGAAACTAGAGACCATATTCACAAGTGGAATAAATCAGACCTGCCTGTGTAAACATCATATTGTCTCCCAAGTATAGGAACCCGAGGGGGCCTGCCTGTTAGATCAGCTGTTGAGGCGCCTGCTCCTGCAAACACAGTCAGGCGCAGGGGACCGTGGTTCGATCCTCAGCTCCACCTGCCTTACCAGAGCTGCCCTTCAGGCAGCCTGAGCCACAAAAAAAAAAAAAAAAAAAGAACCCTGAAAGAGTAAAGAATATAAAAAAGATAAAATGGATACTGTGAAAGGGAGGAAACAACTAGGAGAAGGGAAAGGAGAAAGGAAAGAAAGAAGGGGAAAATACATATGTATATACTCAATTACTCTTTCCCATTTTATATTTATCATTTTTATTGAAATCTCTAAATGCCTTTGAGGTGAGGCATTGGTGATATTTCATCTAAGTACTTATGGCTTTTATATAACTTTTATTTTTTTTTACTTTCTGTATTGTATTTCAGTACTTGATCTTGGGCATTAGCTAACCAAATTTGAACTGCACTAATCTTATTACCCTTGTTAAATGATTCATATGCTGTTCAGTGACATGAAACATGTAGGAGATAGAACAATGACTCATCTGAAGACGGCCAGAGCTGCACCCGAAAGCCTAAGAATGCAGGATTGCCTCACATTGCTAAAGGGCCTTTGTGCACGTGATTGGATTTAACACCATGACGTGAGCCGCCTGGGATAGACCATGTTGTCACACAATGTATCCATCCACAAGGCTGCTCCTGAGACAGAGCCAGGAAGCTGGACCAAAGAAAGGAGGTGAAGGAGAGAAGGAAAGTCATAGAGAGAGACGGTGGTGGAGACGCGGCACAGCTGGTTCCGGACGGATAACGGAGCCCTCAGCAGAAAGCTGCCGGTTGCCTTGGCACCTAATGGGACAAAGAAATGGATTTTCCCCTGAGATCTTCTGAGACAATAGAGATGCTGCTGGCCACTCCATTTAGACTCAGTAGGACTCATTTGCGATTGCTAATCTTAACTTTTTAATAACAAATATGAAAGCCATTGGAGTCTTGCTTAAGCCATTGGACTTGGGGGTACTTTATTGTAGCACTAAGATAAAACTTATACAAATTATTTGTTTAGCAAACTTATATTTTCTAGATAAACAAAATGTTATATTTTGATAAACATAGAGTATAGGTTACCCTCAGATGGAGTAAGTGTATGTGTAGGAAAGTGCAAAATAGAAAAATATAAGTATGACCATTGGATTGTGGATAGACACACACACACATATGCATGTACACGTATGTGCATATGCACATATGTAAACTACAATGCATTTTTATGTGCATGTAACGACGATATGTATAATGGAGTGTGTATATCTTGTTGGTAAATCTTCCAGATTAAAGTCATATTTTCTTTCTTGAGGTTAATAGCACTCACTTAAAAAAAATACAAACAGGTCCTATTTAGCCTTGCTTTTAGCTCAATTAAAGACCACAGAATGGAGAAGTTTTTCAAAACAGTGCTGGCTTTCCTGTACAGCCAGGTCCTGCTCATCTCCAAGGACAGAATTCTTATCCATTTTTCAGTTGGCCCAGAGACTTGGTCGAGTCCTCAGCTTGGCAGTAGAGCACCATTCCGGCACATTAGGGACCTGTATTCAATGAGCTGTACTTGAGACGCATGAATATTATAATTTTATTTATATTATATTTAACAAAAGTTTTTTTTTTATTTTAGAGAGAGAAAATAATAATAAAACATTTGAGAAGATGCAGAATTTCAAAAAATACAAGATGATATGTATTCAATAGTGGTCATTATATTGCATACTGTTGTCTTCAAAGTAGTTGTTCAGATTATAGGATAAAAACATGCAAAATTCCTCAACTATATTGAGCATTAACTGCTCCTTTCAATAAACCAAGAGAAACTAGCAGAACAAAATTTCTTCTTCTTCCTTTCTTTTTTCTCTCTTTTCTCATTTCTCTCATCCCAGATATTCCTTATTTTTGGATAGTTTCTTTGCATTTCAGATTTTATTTACACCTTCATATTTTATTTACAATACAATGTATACACATGCAGGTTTGATTTATTTCACTTATGAGTATGGTGTTCAGTTGTTTCAGAAATCATCAACAGAGAAAAAAAAATTCCCATGGATTGGGAACAAGTTTTAGCCATCTGTCCATCAGATAAGTGAGTTCTATCTAGAACCTATGAAAAATTTTAAAAATAGGCCAGCAAAATTCAAAGATCCCTTCCAAAAATGGACATTTGAGATGAATTCATGCTTCTAAGATGAAGAAATACAAATGGAAAACAAATAGATGAAAAAATGTTCAACATCATTAGTCACTCAGAAATTGTAAATTGAAACAACACTGAGATTTGATTTCACCTCAGAAAGAATGTATGCCACCAAGAAAGCATCAAAAACAAACACTGGAGGTATTATAGGGAAAAAAGAACCCTTCTCCACTATTGGTGGGAGAGTAGACTGGTGCAACTTGCATAGAAATCAATGTAGAGGCTCCTCAAAAAACTAGGATTAGAACTCCCATTTGATCCAGCTATTGTACTTTTCTGTATTTTCTCAGAACTCAAAACATCATATCACAGCAATACATGTGCACCCATGTTTATAGCAACACACTTCACTATAGCTAACTCTTGGAAACAATCCAGTGTCCATTAACTTAGTGCATTAGTCAGGGATTGAAAAGAGGAACAGATATAACACAAAATGTACAAATGTATAAGGAATTACGAGATTGGCTTATGATGGTCCCCAGAGAGTCAGATGAGGCAGTGTGAAGAGGGCATCTGTGCTTGGAGACTGAAAGATTTAGTCCAAGGTCTGGAGCTCACTGCAGTGTTCTGTGGAAGTCCATTTCAAGAGGCTGATGGGTCTGCTTTTCAAGGCTGATGAGTCGATACCAGAAGACTGGAGGGCTCAAGACTGAGGCCGAAGAGTCTGCACAAGAAGCACGAGACTGTGTCTAAGGTGACTGGGAAGACCAGACCTTCTCCAAGGAACTGGGGTGCTCTGTCCTTCCTCCGTTCCTTTTTATATCCTTTAAGTGATGAGTTACTCTAGGGTGGGGCCTTCCCAACTAAGGGTATGGAATCGCTGAGCTGATTTAGTTAGACTTACCTTCTCAAGTTGACACAATGCATCAGCCACTCCACTGAGGAATGGAAGAAAACGTGATGTTTTTATACAATGGAGTAAAACTCAGCTATAGGAAAAGATAAACTTGCCGCTTTTACAGGTAAAGTCCATTTTGATAGATTCATCTTAGTACTTCTACACCTTTAATTTTTCCGCAATCCTCAGATATTTTTTCATAGAAAATTATTTTCCTAAATCAACTATTATTTTTGTAAACATTTCATTAATGCTATGTTTCAAATTGTACCAAATGAAACAAAGTAAATAAGTGTTGACATATTTAAACACTTCTATTTAGAACCTAGGAAAAATTAAAAAAAATATAGGCCAGAAAAATTCAAAGACCCATTCCAAAAATAGACATCTAAGATGAATGCATGCCTATCAGATAAAGAAATACAAATGGAAAACAAATAGATGAAAACTTCAAGCCTTTAGCATATCTCATAATGTATTTACCCATTTGATCATTTGGTTGTCTACCTTTGAATAATTTATTTTCTCAGATTATATGTTTACCAGATCTTTGTTAACTTTGATTTCTATCAAATGGATAAAGGGATTTAATAGGATCATTTAAATGTACTGACCACAAAATAATTAAGAAGCTTCTAAGTAGTCAATGAATGAGATAACATTAAGCCATTAGAATTTTAGCATACTTTCAAAAAATGCATTTTTTTCTGAATTCACGCATCTATAATATTTAAATGGCAATGGAATACCCATCTCTGATAAAACTAAACAAAAAAGGAATATAAATGAAGGACCATTTTGTATCTCTATATACAAAATAGGATCAATACACAGCTACTTTCTCTTGATTCAATGAGAAGAAACATTTGTACTAATAGTGTTTGTGGACAGGATATCATGTCTGCATCTAACACTATGAATAACCACTATCAAGACAACAATATGCAATGTATGAATTATTGTAACAGTCCTACTAACCTGTTTTTAAATTGTCTCCTTGCTATTTCTCAATAAAATTAAAGACAGGTACAAATGAATTTTTTTCAATATGTAAGTAGGAAAAATGGGACATCTAAAAGAAAACAACATCCTTTGAGTCAAATAATTGTGAAATTATTTTGAAACTTGAATCTTAAGGTATGTATGTTACTGGTATAAGGGAACCAGTGTTCTCTTTGGAAGAGTTCCATGCCTGTGTTTCAGTATCCTCTGTACATATGGCATACGGGATAAAGATGTAAAAGAAACTTCACCCATTAGGATTCTGACTCCCTGCCTCTTTAAAACTTCCAACAGAAGATGTCAAAATACAGTATCAGATGCTTAAAACATTACACCAAAAAGCTCTCATGCATTCAGCAGTGCAAAAAGACAGCGATATCTCAAACCCTCGTATTGATAAAAACTTAAATATTCCATGATCTTTAACAAACAAGAGAGGCTATGTGAAGAATTATCCCGCCAAAACATTGAACTTTTCCAGTGATGATAAAATACATACTTATTTAGACTTATCTCTTGCAAAATCCTGGGAGTGTAATTCATAGTCTGTCTCTTCCCATGTGTCTAATATAGCCTCAATCTATTCCTTGAATTGGATTCAGGAAGAATGAGATATTCAGTCAGTCATTTTATCCTGGTTAGAAAGAGATAAGTAGGGGCTGGGCCCTTGAAACATGAATCCCTGATGGCTTATTCTGCAACCTATGCAGTGTAGTATGTGACTTGGCACATGAGCATCATTCTGTCCTTTGCAGGCTGGTCTAAGATGCAGAAGGAGAGCACAAAATTTCAGACAGCATTGGATACAATATATAAAGAGCTACCAGCTGGCCAAAGATCTCAGTAGAAAAGCACATGCTTAGACAGACGCAGCAGCCAGGGTTTGAGCCCCATAGTGCTGTGCTGTCAATCCTCCCCCGGGGGTGCATTGACATGGTGATTGAGATTGGTCATGGGGGTGTGCACCTGTAATCCCAGCAATTGGGAGGCTGTAAACAGGAGAATCACTATGAGTCAGATCTACGAAGTGAGACCCTGTAGACCCTCTACTAAAATTAAAAAAAAAATTAAAGAGCTAGGACTAAGAGTATATTGAAATTTTAGAGATAAGAGTTGAGAGTCTTATGACAGTGGGTGTATGAGCACTACAGCTATCTATGAAATACCTTCTGTCAGGACAAAAGAACACAGAAAACAATGCAGAGAGCATGGCAGAAACAAAATAAGTATGTCGAAATATTGTGCATCTCATTTATGTGAATGTTTTCCACCATTTTCTCTCTGTTCTTTGCAATTTTAAAGATTGTTATTTGTCCATGTTTGTAGTGCGTGATTCTTCCTTTCCTTGTGGAGTGTCGCTACACATAGCTACCAGGTCTTGGATCTTCTTAGGTCCCATCTCCTCTGCTCTCTCATAATCTCCCCTCCTCCTGATCCCCTTTCTGTTTCTAAACTTCTCTTTTTGTCAAATTTGGGTCACACCCCCACCTCAGAGCATTTGTTCCCCTTTGCTCTTCCCATGACTGATGGGAATTCATCTGGCCTCTCACAAGACTGGTTTTCCTTTTCCTCCATAGTTGACCTCCTGAACATGCTAAGGAGTGAAGTGGGCTTCTGAGAGCACTGCTCTGCTGCTGCAGCCTGCTTCTTTTCTCTTCAGATACCTTATATTAATCCAAATCCTTATATTTTCCTCATGGAACTCATTCCTGTGGAATATTTTTATTATGTCTGTTTTATTGTTTATTATGTTTTATTGTTTATTATGTCTCTCAGAACTAAAATCAAAGTTTCAAGGCAGACAGTTTTTGTTTTGTCCATTTTTTTGTCTGCATTCTTAGAAGAGTATCATGAAACAAAGGTAATAATATCAAAGGTTCATGCAAAAATAAATGATTAATGAATAAGCCAATAGAATAGTACTCATAAGCTAATAATACAGTTATGGTGGCATTCACTTGTATATTGGCACCTGGAAATATTTACATAAGTCATTCATATAGGAAGTACAGTTTTCATATTTCAAAACGGATATTCTTTTTCCTTTGGGAGGATACCAGGAATTGAATCTAAATATCATAAAATAACAATTTTTAAAAATTTTAACATGGAGAAATAAACAAAAACAAATAAGAACAATGACAGAAACAAAGCAACATGAAACAATTCAAATGAATTTCAAAACCAGAATAGCAAATTAACAATGGTTCTTACATTACATATTGTTATCATCAAATGTGTTGCTCAGATTACCAGCTGTAGGTATTCAAGATTGACCAAACAACTAAATATTAACTTTTCTTTTCAATAAACCTAACTTTTTTCCTTTTAGTTTTTATTTTTTCATTTTGCAATTTACTGTAAAGAGAGTATAATGCTAATAGCTGAGACGTTAGAGATGGTACACATTTTAAAGACCAAGATGAAAGGTATTCAACTGTGGTTGTTATTTGCACACTGTTGCCTTGGATGCAGTTGCCCAGATTACAGATAATAGCATATAGAGTTAGTCAAAGCAAAAAGTTTAAACATTTATTTCTTTAAAATAACTGATAGAAATTAGTAACACAATCCTGTCACTTATTCTGTGCATATATGTTCATGAAGTTTCTCCCTTTCTTGCTTCTATTCTTTTCTCTTTAAAGATAAACTTGAAGCTTTTATAGTAAATAATTACATCTTTTATATCCATGCTCCACTTAAAATGTAATCTGATAGAGTCAACCCTAATACTGCATGCAGTGGAGCAGTGAGACCACCAGTCCCTTGTAACAAAAGCTAAAATCATTTTTCATAACACTCTCAGTTGTGAATCTTCAGGAAAATTCCAAGGACTGACCTGAAATCTCTCAATATTTTGCATACTATGGACCATCACAGTCACATTTCATTTTTTCACAGCTCCTTTTAACTTTCACAGCTTTGAGGCTTGCAAGTTTTTGCACTGGAACATTATCAAATCAGTCATCACATATTTATTAGGCTGAGCTCATTGTACTTGAGTTGATGAGAGGTGAAGATAATTAGAATACAAAGCAAAAATTATCATACAGTATTATTACATGTACTCATTTGTTGTAATTACATTCCATAGAGAAATTGCTTCTTTCTGAAAAAACACTTCATTTCAAAAATTGAACATCTAGAAGTTTCCCTACAATTTTTATAAATTACTTTATCTTGAGTAATTAAAATAGGCATATGATTTTAATTTATCAAAGAGTGTATTATACTTTTATAATTTCATAAAAACTGTATTATTTTATATTTGTTTTGTGCAATTATGAGGATTTTCTATGCATGCTTAATTAAATGCCTATTTAGTCTTCATATGAGCTTAAAAAATGAGCATACATATTCATTGGAATCGAGGTTGTAGTTTTATTTTTTTATCATTTTTAGATAGCTCTGGATATTGATTAACTTATACATGATATTGTCTTACATCTAAATACTTAAAAATAGAATTAAATGTTTACATTATGTGTCTACTTTAAAGCATTTGGATACATGGGCTAAACTACAAGTTATAGGTTTTTAAATGTCATTTTATTTATTTCACTTAAATTATTTAAATAAACTCCATTAAATGAAGCATAATCTACATTAGCTTTCTTTCAGTTATATGTTCCCAGTTTCAGTTATTTTTCCCTTTTGTATATACTGTCAAAGCATAAACATTTTATTTTACCACAATGACCCACCAAGAGTTAAGACTAGAGGTTGATTTTGTTTTGTTTGGATTAGTAAGATGCCATACTGATTTATCAATATTTTATCTATTTCTGAATCTAAACATTTTTATAAAAATTTGAAATTGATTTTTCTTTGATCTCTCCACATTTTAGAAAAATTTTAAATCAGTTACAGTGTACCTCAGTTCACAAACTTAATTTATTCCATGATTGTAGGAAAGATGGCCACCAGCATGTTCATAAAGGAAAGATGGCCGCCAGCATGTTCAGGCAGGCAAGATGGCTTCCAGCATGTTCATAAAGGAAAGATGGCCGCCAGCACATTCAGGCAGACAGGATATCCGCCAGCATGTTCATCACAGGATGCAGAGTTTGTAACCACAAACATTTTGCTAAGGTGCTTTTCTTTGTGAATCAAATATTTGCAAACAAACGTGTTTGTAAGCTGAGGCACCATTATGTATGTTTTGTCTTGTTAATATTTATGTTTTATAATGACAAATCTTTTCTGTCAACTACATTGCAAACTTTCCTGATTGCTTGTTTCAAATTATTTTTATTAGTGCATAACTGCATTGCATGATGCTTATATTCCTCATGGGAAATCGGCGCCCATACATAAAGCATCATAATTTTTATTTTCATTCCTGCACTTCCTAGACCTACCTGTATCTTGTACCTCTTCATCACCTTCCACTAGCATAAGATCAACCTCTCTATTTCCTGGTATCTATCTTTTATTTTTACTTTTTATTTTTAAAAGACTTTTAAATGTATTTGGTCCAGGGTCTCACCATACAGCTCAGACTCATAGTGATCCTCCTACTCTCAGCCTCTCCAGCCCTGGGATTACAGCCATGGGCCACCGTACCTGGTCTCCTTGGCTGGCTCAGCTCTGGATGGTGTGGGACCGGTGCAGGATGTGGTTCAGGGGATCAAATCCCAATCCCTGTGATTGTGTAACCAGGCGCTTAGTCTGCTGAGCTACATCGCCAGCCCTTAGTTGGGTTTTTATTTGTAATCTAGGTTTCTCATATAAGAGAAACCATGTGACATTTAAGATGTATTTGTGATTTATTTCACTTAACACTATGCTCTCATAATTCCTCCATTTTCCTACAAATGACTCAAAATTTACCATTGAAATTTGGTCACAAGAACATGAAAGACTGTAATAGCAACTTGAGTCTATCTTTTTTAAAAAACCTGAAGATATCTCTACCTAATAACTCATAAACATCTAAGTAATATTGTAATTAGCTTGTAAGCTTTTATTTATTTACTAATACTTCAGATATTATACAAACAAGTATTTCAAATGTATTTAAAAAGAAACAGACTATTAATTTGCATAAATTCATTGAACTGAACAGTTAGTGCTTACATTGTTTGATCAGTTTTGTATGCCGATATCTATAATCTGAACAATTACTTTGGAGATAACATGCAAGATAATAATCATTGTTAATTGTCTATCAACTTGCAATTTTGTGTCATTTTTATTGCTTATTTTCTCTTTAAAAATTTTTTAAAGAGTTAGAGTTAGCTAAGTGCTAAAGCTTTCTGTCCAATCCCCAACACTGCAAAAATAAACAATAATAAATAAATGGACACTTAACAAGGATTGAAAGACTCTCTTGGAAATGGGATCATTTTTATTTATAGATCAACCAAGAGAGAACACATTCATCCTATATATTTTCATGCGTATGCACAAATAACTTGTTTTTCTCTCTGGCTTTTTAGGCCTCTGTTCACGTGTTCTTCTATGCAGAGTGTCTTTCCTGTTGCACTAGGTACCACCACTTGTCTATTTTGGATTGGTAAAATGAACAAACATCAAGATGCACATGCACAGCATCACATTTTGATATTCTTTGCTTATGCTTCAATTGACAAATTCATAGCCCCCTAACATCTTTGTGATAATTAATTATCTCTACCTTTGAAGACTAAAAGTCAAATTAGCTCCCAGTTTTGAGCTTTTAGAGTCTTGCGCATCTTACTTTGAAATACTTAATACAGAAAACTGTATTTAATTTCTATATATGTTCACTTATTCCTATCATACATTATTCATGTATACAATCCAACATGCCCACCATAAAATAGAATCTGAGAACACTTTGCTAAATGAATGAATGGAGAGAGGCAAAAATCCTAAATAAAATTAGTATTTCAAATTATTGTTCATAATTGTAATTAAGAAAGGCAGATACAGGTCTGTAAAACAGGTTAGTGAATGCTGATGTGTAAAGTGATATTTTACATAGCTTGGAAATAACTTGATGGAGACATCAGAGAGAGAGAAATCATTCCCATGTTATAAGTGTTTCAGATTTATCTTTTACAGACATAAGTACTGTAGTCCCTCAGAGTTTTCAGTCTGCAGGGTGCCCTCCTGGTATCCTCTCGCAATATGAGTGGATTAAAAACACATCTGGAAGCCAGACTCATGTTTCAGATTCCATGGAGACCTAGAAATAACCAGTCTCTAAGGACACCTGGTGAATGCCTATGTTAAGACAAAACACTGAACAGAATGGGAAGACATTTAGGAGGGTGGAAGCTGGAGGAACATACTTTTAAAAGAACCTATCAGCTGAATTTCTGTGTATGACTTATATGGCCAATTTTGGGGCCAAAAGATTGAAAGCTTCTGTCTTCATAAAGATTATAATGAATAAAACAATGTAAATGTGCATAATGAAATCAAATTTAATTCTGTGTATAGCATTCTAATATCTTCCAGCATTTCAAATAGTCACCAGGCTGCTAATGGCTTATGAAGTCATAATGTGAGTACTTTGAGTCTTGACTGTCTTCATGTTACTGAGTTTATACTTTTTAAGTAAAAGTATAAAGCTGGCAGAACTTGCATTCAAATGACGTAATGGAAGTGGGAATTGAAACAGTAGGATGAAAACCTCACCAAAGGCTTGGGACTCCCACGTGTTTTTAAGCAGCAGGGCACAGCACACTTTCTGTAATCACCTCTGAAACCTGGCACATTTGTGCCATTCACCACTGCACTGACTGCTTTCTTCCTTCCTATGTAAAGAAGCAGGATGTCAGAAAAAGACCCTTTTCACATGTGTGTGTGGAGCTGGGTGAAGGACTTTCAGTAAAGTTCAGCTGGAATATGTCCCTTCAGGTGCCTCTTTATATTTATTATTATTATTATTATTATTATTATTATTATTATTATTATTAATATTTTGCCTTTCTATGGTCTTTTCCTAGGGTAAGCATTTTAAGTAATGAAATAATATCACTTATTTTAAAAATCACATACAAGACCAGGCATGGTGGTGCACACCTGTAAGCCCAGTGCTTGGGAGGCTGAAAACAGGAGGACCATTATAAGTCTGATCTGCATGATGAGACCCCGTCGAACCTGTGCTAAATACATAAAATATCATACATATATCAACATTTTGTGGTTTTCAATGAGATTGATACATTAGATTTTTCATGTGTCCTACAGTGTCTAAATATTTACTCCTGTATTATCTCATTTTCATTTTAAGCCTAACCAAAAAATGAACAAACAAAAATAATAGATTATCTCATTTTATTTTTAAATGTAGATTTTATTTCAATTTTCCAAGATCATACACTAATAATCAAATTCACAGTGAGGACCCAGATCCTGGCATCATGACTTAAAGGGATTAGGAGAATTGATAGCAGCCTTGTCAGATCAATTGCATTGAGATAATCCAAAAGTATGAAGTCTTCATAGACACCATCAAGATCAATTTCAAGAATCACATGAAAATAGGTATAACATCATTATTTACTCACTAGGAAAATTCAAATAAAATCAACATCGAGATAGCATTTTTCACTCACTAGAAGAGCTAAAAATGAAAAGGGTGAGAAATGCTAAGTGGTTATCCTTGTAGGAAAACCTACAAGGGAAGCCCTCATCCATCCCTGGCTTTGCCTATCAATCTCATTATACACCACTGTGTCACACAGTAACTCCAGGTTGCAATGCATGTCCAGATGTGATCATAACAGCTTCTTAAAAAACAACCAACAGTAGCTGTGAACTAGCCCCAGTAGTCATGAGGAGCACAATAAAAACAACACGGCCCATTCATGTGCCAGTGTACACTGCCCCAAATAATTTCATCAAAATGAATTAACTTTGTAAACACAGTGCAGACAAAAACCTCAAGTTTTAAGATTTCTATATTGTCCTCAGCTTAAATTTCAGTGAAATATTTTCTGAAGGCTTCTAACATGAATAAATAAAACCATAAAACATAAAACAACAAAAAAGAAAGCTTCAGAAATAATGGAATACTTAAAAGAAACAAAATACCATAATGTATAGACCCTAAAACAAATATACCCATGGACAGTTTTCTATAACTTTTTTTTTAATGTATTTGGTACAGGGTCTCACTGTGCAGCTTGGCCTCATAGTGATTCTCCTGTTTTCTGCATTCTGAGAGCTGGGATTACAGGCAGGAGCCACCACGCCTGGTCTCAGTGCCTGGCTCAGCGTGCCTGGGTGCGGGGCTGGTGCTGCATGTGTATGGGCAATTTTTATGCAGCTAAATGGAATATCTAAACAAAGTATCCATTGAAAATCAATAACAAGCACTGATGACACAGGATGTCACACAGGAGATTTTGCAAAGGTTCAATGGTAAAAAGTCTTGCATATTTTTTTCTCCCCTCAGTTAAGAAGTCAATCCAAATGTACAAATTTCTGAATCCTGTATGTTCTGAAAAGGCAAACAGAAAGAGAAGAGGAAATGTATCAGGAAGGTCAGTGAAATGACATGATTCACACCTCTATTGTATGCTATTTTATCCTCAGAATCTTAACAAAAAACCAGGAGCTGTAAGTTGTCGAATGCAAAATGATTTTCCGTGATTCACTATAGATAATCACAATAAAAGTGCCCAGAGCTTCCAAAATTGGAAAAATTGTAAAAGCAAAATGCCCATTAAATCTTACAAGTACAAATGTGTGAACACAAAGAATATAGGAACAAAGGCAGCATAGAACTCCAGAGATAGAATCAAACAGATGCAGATCTTTTCGATCACTGTAAGGAGTAATTATGGCACCTCTGCCCCAGGTAAGCACCGCCATCTCGGGCCCATTTGTAGCTGTGGCCAGCTGCAGGAGAGTTCTGTGGGCATCATGAACTGCAAGGCCAGTAAGGCAGTTGGTATTAATGCAAGGATATTAGCTTAACTGTGTAGTGTTGGGTATAAAGTCCTTAAAGTTTGCACATTTAACACTTTTTTAGTGCATGTCTACATTAAAAGAAAATGTCACAGTTTCTCAATACCAGGGGAGGTATCCCCTCACTTGTCAGCAGTGGGCATGCTTGGGCCATTTATGTACAAGTGCGGATGGAGGCAAAGTTGAATAAGGGGATGTGGTAGACAGCACAAGGACCAGGCTGTCTAAGCTGGGATTTCACAAATTAAAACAAACAGTATCATTCAAGATGATAAAGACTGGGACCAGGGAGATGGCGCAGTGGAATAAGCACTTCCCTGGCAAGTGCAAGGCCCTTTGTTCAATCCTCGATTCCCAAGTGGGGAAAAAAAAGATGATAAAGACTAAAGCTCTTCATTTTTAAGATGATGGGCAAATTTATCTGAGATGCCAAAGAAATCTCTGGTATTAGTAGATACATCATGCAAATAGTTATCTCCTAATTTCCCCCCTCCATTCTCTGGATTTCTTTTATATTCTCTCTCTCTCTCTCTCTCTCTCTCTCTCTCTCTCTCTCTCTCTCTCCCTCTTTGTCCTTCCCCCCCATCTCTCTATCTCTCTCAGAATGCGGGACACATGGGGCCTAGTATCTCATTTTGCCAACAACATCCTAGGTATTTCAGGATATTTGTGGACGAAGTCTAAAGAAAATCTTGTCTTCTGCATTTTAACCTAAGGAGATGCCTGAGTCATTAGAAAAAAAGGTGGATGTGCGGAGTAACAACTGTTAATGTCAAATGAAGGACATGCAAGATCATTTTCAAGAAAGGAAAAAAGCACAAGCTATTCTTTGACCTTCAGCAATTCTTGCAGCTCTCAATCTCATAGAACAGTGACCTCAGGCAAGGTTACTGAGGTCAGGACGGACAGAGACAGGGCTGGGCCTCTTTGTACTTAAGCTTAAGCACAGGGGAAAATGCAATCTTTTTGTGAATTTTTCCTTACAAAATATCTAACATTCCTTCTCTTGGCCAAATTAATGGCTATCACTTCTTTATTAATGACAGGTTTATCATTACTGCAGTATACCACATAGGGAAGATTTATTGAAAATTCCAATAATAGAATTTTTAGTTCAATCCACAGTAAAAGAAAAAAAGAAAAAAGAAAGTTTTCCTTTGAGTCAGGGAGAGAGCTCAGCAGCATAAGCACCTGCCACACAAGCACAAGGTCCTTAGTTTGATTCCCAGTACCAAAAAAATAATAATAATTTGTATCACTTTCTTTGTTATTTTTCATTTTTGCACATATTTTAAATATATAACCATTTCCTTTTATTTTACATCTATTGAAAATAATTGCTACAGTCAAATAGCTTGTCTTACCGATCATCTGCCAGAGCTAAATTTTTGGTGTCAAGGGTATCTGAAGTTTCTGTTCAAAAATTTTCAGTTCTGACGCAGCGCTGCTGACAGCTGCCCTCTGCCATACGTTGTGTCCCCAGCCTTCCCACGTGGTGGTGACTTCGTGCCACCTAAACCACTCCCCCATATCTGTCATTCTCTTTTGCAATCCAAGCGGAGCACTAATCCTGCTGCTTCAGTCTCTCTTTTAAATGACCCACTTTTAGTACAAATCCCAGGTCATTATTTTCTAAGTCTCTCATGCAGGGACACCTAGTAGCTGAAACAATAATTGTGTACTGCTCACTGCCTATTAATCAACTAGATAATATGTTCCTGGCTGTCTAGCATATAGGGATTAACACTCCCAAAGACAGATGTAAATTATACAACCCTTAGCAAACCCAGTCTGCTTCTGAGTAAGTTGATGAGATCAAAAAATGTTTACTGTGAAACGTGTATTACTTATTTCCTTTCCAAAATAAAAGGGAAAATATTGTTTATAGTGGTTTAAATTTTGCCACAAGTTAAATATGGCAAATGATTCTGAGCATTAATTTGAGAAATGAGTCCTGTATCTGACTGGTAGACTTTTATGTGTATGAAAATTCAAAGCAAAGTTGTTCTTTTGTTGTATGCTCTTCCATGACTGTTAAGCAAGAAATGGAGTAACTATATGTTTTCTGATTGTGTGTGTTTGTATTTGCGTATGTACATTTGTAAAAAGTTAGGGTCCTCCACAATCTGCTCGTTTTCTTTAAAAGAGATCCAAGAACTGAGAACCTGTCCCGCACATTCCTCCTTCATCTCCATCACGTTGCATTTTGCTTCCTCAAAGGAAACTCCAAACAGAAGGCACACAATGTCCACCAGTAGTAGAATGGAAAGAAAATGGGGATTTTTGTGTATTTGGTACAAGATCTTACTACGCAGTGACTCATAGTGATCCTCCTGCTTTCAGGAAAATGGAGATTTTATAGATAGTTATGTAATCTGCCATGAAGGAGGATTACCTTGAATTATTTGTAGAAAAAAAGATGCACACTGAAATCTTATATTTAAGTGAAATAAATCAGACATACACGTTCTATCAGATAAACAGATTTAATGCAATATATAGGAATATATGAGAATTTGTAACTCTGGCTTACACTGATTGTCCGTAGAATCAATTTTGGAAAAGTGCAAGAATCTGCCTGTGCTCAGGACAAAGAATCTGGGCAAGGCCTGGAGCGCAGGGCTGTGTCCCCGGGAATTCCAGATCAGGAGGCTGAGGTGATGCGCAGGTGGAGGTGCACACTGGCGCCCTACAGCCCTCCTGGACACACAGGGTCGAGCCTCGACGTCCATTTCCCTGTCAACCGTCCAGGCTACCGGCCTCTGGGTGGTGCCACTCACACCCGCGCGGCTGCGCCTTCAGCGAATCTTTGCAGCCACACCCGGAGGTAGATTCATCTGCTTTTGTGGGTGTTTCTTGCTCAAATTGACATCATCAGTTAATGATCATTGAACCTCAGGTACCATATGGTTTCTCTCCAGAAAAAAAAAAAAAAATGCAAACAAGGAGCAAAAGTAAATGAAAGATAACGGACAGCGGGACGTTGGATCTTTTGCAGAAAGTTAGGGCCCGGAGATAGAGTGCGGGGCAGCGAGGGGAGGGACCAGACGCTGCGTACGCCAGCTTCGCAGGGGAATGCGGTCATTCCGTGTCATTTTACAGACCAGTAAAATGACAAATTTTAAAAAAGACATCTCTGATGATTTCATGAAACAAAAATGATTCCACACAGTCTATATTATAATTAAGCTTTGAAATTGTATTTATGTGTCTATCAATTTTACTGAAAACAATAGAACTTCGGCACTTATTGGAAGCCTATAACATCATATATATATATATATATATATATATATATATATATAT
>NDGN011114014.1:0-13092 GCA_002564285.1 Tympanoctomys barrerae | reverse complement strand
TCCTGTTTTCAGCCTCCCAAGCACTGGGATTATAGGCATGCACCACCATGCCCAGTCTCAGTTACCATCTCAGCATGCCCTGGGGGAGGGGCTGGCACAGCATGCCTGGGATTGAATCCTGGTCTCTGCTGCTGCCTAAGCAGGTGCTTTAGTCCGCTAAGCTATCTGGCCCCAAATGCCTTCTCATAAATCTTTTTATAATCATGGTCATAGTTTGTATAAGTAAGGGCCAGCTCAGCTTTTGTTAAGCATACCTTGTCATACTTCATTAACATTTTAGTTGCTTTTTAACAGATGCATATTGCTTTCCTGTACTTTAACTGGTTTCTTTCCTTTTATGGGCAGGTGAATATGATAGAGTGTTGAAAAATGTTGCCTTAATTCAGTTTTGAGGCTCTGGATAGAAGCAAGACAGTTACCCTTAACGCAATCACTTCCCTTATCATGTTCTCGCATTCTGAGATAACTACAGACCAGCCCTCATTGTCTAGGAACCAGCATCCAGCCAATTGACTCCTGTGTGTGGGAGCCCACAGCACTACACAAATCAGCCATCCATAGAGTGTCTGGGAAACCTAGCTAACTACACACCATTTACCACATATCAGCTGTCTCTTCTAGCTCTAGCGTATAGCAGCATGCTTAGTTGTACAACCCCATTTGTACAACTGGGGCAGCCTTCTTTCAGCTGGAGCTATCTATCAGTCTATGTGCTGTGTCTGAGTATCAAAACAATGTTAAATCATATAAAACAGTGAACCTGTTCATCATCCACCTATTCTTCTACACCATACACATTTATGTTTTACTAACTAAGGGGAGGGGAGACCACAGAAGTGAATATTGCTGTCTCTGTACCTCAAAACTCTACAAGATGGGTTTTAACTAGTTTTATCTCACTTCAGTTTTCCTTTCTTTTCTTTTTTGTTTTCTGCTGAAATTAATAGCTATTGTACAATCCAATCCAGGTGCTGTGTGAATATAAATTATAGGACTGAGACCTTTCATTTGTGTTCATATGATTTAATATGCTACAGTACTGATTGGATATACTTTTAAAAAACAGGATAACCCCTTGAAGATACTGGCCAGTTGCCAGCTGCCTTTGATTCATGAACGGCTAAGCAGAAGAAGGAACAGAAAGACTACAGTAGCTACAATTGTGGACCAGCTGTATAATAAAAGAAATTCAAACAACAGCTTACCAAATGTGCTATATGTAACAAGAATATTTTTTCTATGCAAAGCAGCAGGTATAGCATTTGTTTGAATGCCCAAGTCCTTATCTTATGTTTGTGGGTCAACCAAATCCCTTTTAGAATGGTGAGAGAGAGGTTGCAGGTCGATTTGAATCTTGTCTCTGGTGGACAGGGAGCTGTATGATTCACACTTGAAGTTCTCTGTTGTTAGAAAGGGATGAAACTGCTATGACTTCAGGATGACTGGAGGTGTTAGGAGCTGCCTGGCATTTGACTGTGTTTTTTGAGGTGAATGTGTATGTGTGACTGCCTAGGGAAAAAATCAAACACAACAGAACCTGAAGCAAATAACACTGGGTGATATATTGCCCCTTACTATCAGTCATATCCTATGCAGCGTAAACAGAGTGAAGCAATTTGCTACTTTCCTAGGTTCCATTATGTATATGTGTTTATTTAATCAGAACTAAATGATATTACATGAAGTTCCCCTTGCCCTCCTGAGGAATCCAGATTCAACACTTTCAGCACTGTTCAGTGCTGGAGAGCGAAGAAAGTGTAACCATAGTGATGGAATGGAAATGATTTTCTTTGTTCAGAGGCTTCAATATCCAACAGACATTACAGTTTTCAAGGTCAAAAATATATTAGGATGAGATAAAAATTAAAGAAAAATGTGCTGGCTTAGCTACAAAAGCTAATTTCGTTTATGCATTATAAATTATGTTAAAATGACTAAAATGAGATTTCTCAGCAAGAACTAAATGTGTGGTTTCACAAAACTAATTTCCAAAGATGAACATGATTACAGAATTTAGCTTTAAAAGCTTTTCAGGCCATCAGAGAAAACAGCAAAGCTATCAATTATCAGACTTTAGTGGTGTCTCTGTCAGAAATATAATGGTATTTTTAGCATTCTGCTCAGCGTTTACTAAATTAAGAATGTCTACAAACAAATCAATTAATTGGGACATTATTTAATTAAGTAAAACATGTGATCTGCCAAAGAACCTTAAGCAGCTGATTTTAACAAACATCCCAGTAGCCTTCCTCTTCTATTGAGGGAAAGAGCATACCATGCAATAAAACAAAGATGGAAGCTATGAGAAAATGAAATGTTGAACAAACAAACACAGCCTCATGCTTCTCAACACACACTGCATATTTATGTAACTTTGGAAACTGTCTGTTTTGAAAATCAGTGATTTCCTGGGAGAAGGTCAAGCTATCTATCATCATTTTTTCTGTTAAGTTGGTAGGCGCCATTGTTTTCTTATAACAATGCTACATAAATATAAAGAATCTGAATCCTCATAGATGGTACCCTCAGGTCTCTGGACACCAAAAATTTACTGGGTTCTTGATATTTATTTCCATTTTTATTGGAAAGCTAAACAGTCCCAATTCAGTGAAGGTTTATTTTAAATTTCTCATCTTCAAACAAAATATCTCATTCAACCTTTAGCAGTCTTGTGAGATAGGTATGATCCCCATTTTGTAAGTGGGAGACTGAAATTCATGGAGGCTAAGCATATTTTCTGTATTCAAACACCTGGTAGATTGCAGAGCTGGGATTTACAGCCCACAGTATATGACACTAAGGCTGAAAGGCTTCACATTATTCAGTAAAATCTTTTCTCCAGGAAAGTCAGTATAGATGAGCTGAATGTCAGCAGGGCAGCACCCATAAAATGCATGTCCTTTTGGTCAACAGAGTTACTGAGAAGACATCATCTTCAAAGGCAACAGTGATTTGGTTAGAGTGGGAACGGAGACTATCATCAAATACCTTTTGGGAAGAATAAAGTGTCTAGTTGTCTGTACCACCAAGCCTTCAAGCAAAAGCAAAGACTGCTTTTTCACTCACCAAGAACCCAGAATGGATTTCCATCCCTACTTGGGTAGGAGCCAGTGTGAACCACAGATATGTTAAATGCAGTGGGAGGGAAATCAAGTGAGATGGTGTCAGGACCAGGTGTTCAGTAACAATGTTCTGAGTTCATCAGAAACTTCAAGGTTCAATTTGTTCCTTTTGTGTTGATATTATTTTTCATACATCAGAATGATGAGCTCATGTACTCATTTGCTATATAAAACAGCCTTAAAATCATATTTAGAATTCATTTGATTTGAGCAATTATTATTGATCCTATCCAGTTGACTCTGGTCATGTAGGCCAAGAAAGTCTTTGAGTTCCCTTTGTTCTTTCTTTGTTCTCTTTTCTCCTCTAAAATCCAGGTGCATCCCTGTTGAGATTAGGCATCTGGGTTTCTATCCTGCTGGCTTTATCTTTCTGAAAATTTCTCAAACAAAGCACGTCTAAGTTGGCAAGTCATGGACACCTGATTATCCGAGAACAAAGTCCCTTTAAATTGTTGCCTTGCTTAAATATTAATTTTTAACTCAAAGTTTGTTGCTTGTTATTCTTCACATTTTTATTACTAAGTGAGAGGTTCAAGTTATAATGAAATGCCATGTGGAAAAATTGAAATGTTTCCACTTAATTCTAAAAATATAAAAAAAAATCTTTCTGTGTTCACCATCAAACTGAAGAGGAGCGTCTTATGGCTCAAGCTATTGCTGATAACCAGAGTAGGACACTGTATGAGGTGGCTGAAGGAATGGCAAGGATTCAGATGGACTCTGCCCTGCTTGAGATTGACACCATGTGCGCAAAAGGCTTTTCTATAATTAGAACAACTTTGTATGCAATGGGGAAAAACAACCCCTTAAATATCAGTGTGGGATTCAGCAGCAAAATACGTCTAGACATGTGAAACCTTCCACACTGAAAGGAGTTATTGAAAAATGATTCATTTCTACATCCTCCACCTGCTGCCTGATTCTTTGTGATATTGATTTGTAAGAGAAAGAACTTTTTCCAAATGATAGGACTGAGATATGTTGCTAATAAGATGTTAGTTTTTAGCACTAAGTGTTTATTGAGTGCTACCTCTATGTTGGTTGTATTTTGGAAAATCTGTGTTTAGTAATTCAAATTACAAAAATATTCTTTTGTTATTTATAGTAATAGAAATTTATGATCAACTCAATACAGAACCAGAAAGGAGGACTGCAAATAGGCCTTTTAATGTAAGGTTGTATATTGCTTTTAATAAAGATTTGTTGTTTTTCTACTTTATTTCATTACTTTGAAGATTCTAGAGATGAATTTTTAGACATTGTTGAACATTAGCTTCTGTTTTACCTATTAATTAACAGAATACCCAAACAGTACCTCAAACAATCAGGAGTTGATTTTTGTGACCGTGGCTTTTAATGCTGATGTGCTAACCTCATTGCTTTAAAACATGCCTATCAGATTAGCTGTGCATGCTCAGGTGTACCTGGGTGACATGGAAGGGGGGCCCTGGTGCCATGTTGGGACCATCATCTATTCCTCTTGGGCATTGTCCCCACCATATCCAGGCCACCATGAGCTCAGTAGCTTTGGTCTGTCACATCCTTCTGCCCTGGAGCCAGCTGACCATGGGCTGAAGTAATTTCAAACTTCTCTTTTCAACTATGGGTGATGGTTATTTTGTCCAGCAGCCAGAAAGCTGAGTAACACACTCATCTAGAAATGAGTATGGGGCTAGGGTGATAGCTGGGCAGTCTAAGTGACTGCCTGGCAAGTGCAAGGACCCAGGTTTCATCTCTGGTACTGCATGCTGTACTGGTCCTAGAACCTATGAAATGCCACTGAAACCAGGCATGGTGGAGTACACCTGTAATCCCAGTGCTGCTAAGGCTGAGATAGGAGGATTACTATGAGTCTAACCTCTGGAGTGAAACAGACCCTGTACCAATTAATTAATTAATAATTAAAAAAGAGAAATAACTATGGATAAGGTGGTTACTCTTCTTTGAAAAGCTCAAAGATGTCAGAAGCAGCCTCTACAGATTTTTTTTTCTTGATGACCACAGACAGTTGCTGCTGGTCCAGGTACAGTATCATATATTAAGTAGGACAAGACACAGAGGGGCAGGTCCAGTGTTAGAGATGTTCATGGTCTTTTTATTAAGAAAAAGTTTTCCATATCACCCAACAAACTCCTCCCTATAAATTCCTGGCCAGAACTCAGATCATTCTTGGCTTCAAGAACATCTGTAACAAAGAGATTGGGAGGTGACTATTAGGCTAAATGTCTATGTATCAGTGCTTGATACATCTTACAAACACATTGGCCTCTTACTGACCTAAATTGATAATGTGTCCACATATTGATGACACAGGGTTACACATCAAATCTTTCGTTGATTTCAGCCTATATCTAATATTTTGCAAGTGGGTTGGCAGCCAGTGGTATTTTCCCTGAGAGTATATTTCATTATCTAGAACGCCACCTATATCTACCCAAAGCAAAAGGACAGATATGGCTTATTAGTTCTTAGAGTCTAAAGCTGAGGAACTGTAGTCCACCTCTGTAAGTATGTCTCTGAAGTTCACCACACTATCCTTGCTGCCCCACTGGTGTGCCCAGGTGTGCCCAACATATCATACCAAAATTTGCTATGAGTTGTTCTTCACGACTTGATCTGGGAACCCTGCCACATACAGATTATATAACACTGTGTCATATGCACTGTTTTCTAAATATGAACATGTGAAGATATGAACATAAATATCTTCTGAATTGATAAAATTGTATCTATTTTTCTTTGTTATTCCCTGTATCCATCAGTTCTCCCTTCCTTTGTTCTTATCTATCTTGATTCTCTCTTTTTCTCCTATTTGGGTGACCTGTAGCTTTTAAATTCTGATATCATTTAGAAGAAGGGGCTTTTTAGAGATGCGTAGAAATCAGTGTGCACCATACTGATGTATTTCAGGTTGAGAATTCAGCACTTCTGGAGGATGGAATCAAACCAATTACTGAATCATGCCAGAGTTCAACCTCTGTAAATAGATGGAAATAAGCATGAAGGCTAGTAGGACTTCTAATCCTAGATGTTCCTCTAGAGGGAGCTGGTGGTCAGACGAGAGGAAACCATGATGAGACTGGTCAAAAACCAACCTGGAGGAAACGCAACATCTTTAGACTATGTGAGCTAAGTGATTAATTGTAAGCCTGTGAACTTAAAAGTCACAGGAAACTTTCAGTGTAATAACAGAGAAACAACTGCTGTGGAGCTCGCCTTACTATGTTTTCTTTCATGTTATAGAACATGCTATAATGTTAACATCTTGACTTTAGCTTTGGTAACAACTTAAAGATTTTATAACTTTTTATCCACTTTTTCATTCATCTTTGATTACCTAGTTGCTGAGTTCCTATTCTGTGCCCAATATTCTGCCAGGCACTGGATGCAGAATTCAAAAGCTGGGACCAACAGTCTGGTGGAGAAAGCATGTGTAGAAGCAGCCAGCTACAATGTAGATATGTATCCTATATGAAATCAGATGAAGCATGAGGGGATTATCATGAGGGGCTGAAATGCCTATATGGTCAAACTATGAGTATGTCAGGAAATGAGACAGCAGACTAAGAAGGGAAGAAAAGGCACCACTAGAAAAGCTCTTGAATTAGAGATTCCCCACCACCCACAATCCAAGCTCTTTGACTGATACATTCCATTATTGGTTCTGGATTTCCATTCATGGGTTTCAGAACATGACATTTTATTTTATATTTTCAGTTCCTGTATAGAAGGATCCTCCCACTTGATACTCCCTCTTCTTTTATTCTTCTTTCATTGTCCTCTGGGAACATATAAATTTCTTTAAGCATGTGCATGAGTAATTATCTCCTGAAAATACTTCTTATTTCCTTTGTCATCCTTCTTTATCCTTTATCTTTCACCCCACCCTTTACCATCCTCAATAATAAGCAGCATTTACTACACTGCTCAGTAATTTTCTCCAAAAGACAACACCCTTCACCTTTCTGTAGTTTCAGAATTTTTACCCTTTAGCAACCAGCCACATTTTCTACCAGGACCCATCAAGAGCACTCCCTCTACCCTCTGTGTAGTTGATGTCAATATTAGCTCCTTAATCCTGTTTAGTCATTTTTATGCTCCAACAACACTCCTTGTTACAGTCCTCCCAACACACCATGATTTCCTTGGTAAGACATGCTTCCAAGGACTTTAGATCCTCTGTGTCCCCCTTCATTCTGCACTGGATGTCAACTCACTTGCTGTCTACTGATAAATAGCTTCCCTTTTTACTCAGCCTATAAGGACAGATTAATCCACATTTCCCATTGCATTACTCTTTCTTTTCCTATGGCACTTTTCTGAATCTATGTCATTCATTTACAGTTGCTGTTGCTGTCCACCTATCATGAACAAATAAGCTCTACGAAGCACAGGTTTGACAGTCTTGCTCACTGTTCTATTTTCAGGATCTAGAAACTTGCCTGGTAAGTAATGGGTGCTTAAAAGATATTTGTTGGATTTATGAAGTTAATCACCTCATTTCTTCATTGTATTACTGTTTCTTGGAAGAAGTAATCGGTTTTTACCACTATACACCCTCGAGATTGGCCCTGACACATGGTAGATGCTCTGTATGTTTTTAATGAGTGAATGGGGATCAATAGAGTTCTTGCAGATGACTAGGGCAGAAGCCAAGGTGTTAAAGCTATAGTTCTCTTTGGGATGTGGACTCGATGCGGAGCTACCATTCTTAAGATATTTTCAGAGTGATAGTTGCGCCAACTGGAGCACGGCAACTAATTGGAGATTGTGACTACACTATCTATGTTTTATAAAATAGTCTTTCATGGTTCAGGTGCAAGAGCACCTGACTTTGCAAAGTCCAATGGCCAAAGATGGAGAGGACAGCCACCTGTTATTTATATAGTCATACTTTTACGTGATTATAGTATGTGCTGGTGGGAAACCATCAGATTTTTTAAACATTAAGGTTGGAAGACTTTATTATTTTTCAAAAGTGGCACTCACAAATTTGGATTGAATGTAAGTCAATCATGGCAAAATTCAAGCAAGTCACTGAAAAATGTCTGCACACATGCCAAAATTGTGCACTGAGTTAGATGTCCTAAAAAATAAAATAGCGAATATTTTGTCTCTCCAATTAGAAGGTACTTTTTTTCTTTTCAAAGCTAAATTTATGTTAGTATGAAAAATGGCACACTCCTTCTGATGTCTTCACCTGCGTCTAGATGGACATTTTAAGATCCAAAGTGTCTGAATAAAAGTTTAGTCAATGTCCAAATGGAGTATTCATGCAGCTTAGTAATAATGTAGAAATTTCTCATCTTTATATTTATATGAAATACTCTAACAGAACTTTAGGGGAAAATAAAAATCATCCTTAGGCTCAAATTCTTTAGAAACCTTCAGCTACAAGAATGAAATTATTAACAATGAAAATGTCTCCTCAAAATAGATTTGCTCAGAAAGATTCTCAGTATAGGGATTTGATTTTTAACAGAAATCATAATCTGTGTGCCAAGTGATGTTGAAGAGGTGTAATTTAATTATATTGACATAAAATGACTATATTCATTGGTGTTGAAAAGAAAGAGTGATTTAACATCAGATTTCCTGGTAGAGGAAGCCTCACTGTTTAGCTTTAATTTCTACAGGCCCCTGGGGGATGTGAATGGGGAAGGAGGTCATGTTCTTTTAAAAATACAGCCAGGATCTGAAACCTTCACTTGAAGAGAAAGTGGTAAAACTTCTTTGAAGTTAATCACACATTTTGATCTCTAAGGATCCATGGCATGTTTTGAAATATTTGAAAAATCTGAATGCATCAATTTATCTGTATTCTTAATTTACCTAAAACATTGTTTTGAGTCATTTTAAAGAAATGAATAAGGAATCATTACCTTAAAGAAATTTACAATCTGCTGATTCTGATTGGCTATTTCACACAATGTGTAGTGTCCTGCCCAGTGAATGGGCAGCCATGAAATAATGGAGAAATCTAGAAAGGGTGGCTGGTATTTCTAGGGCTCATGCTGAGCCAGATTCAAGACCAAGTCAATAGAGTGTACCTTTCTTTTAAAATTTTTATACATGTTACTAGTTGGAGTAAAAAAAAATGGAAATAAGGAACACATTTTAACCTTTTGAACATAGTTCTACCATTGACTTATATCCCAAGCCCCGTGGTTTGAACTATTATTTCAACATAGAAACTGGAGGTATTAAAGCTGATTTTCTTTTCCAGAAAATAATTGGACATAGTCTAAAGATAACAATGTTAAAAGAAGCATTGCGGAAAGCAGCCCACCTAGCTCTCATGTTTCCAGGGCTTCTGGAACCTCTATATCAACTTATGATGACATGTCACATGCGGGTAGCATCACCATTCGAGCATAAATTGTATAAGGACTTGTTTGTTTTGTTCCAATGGAGTATTTGTTGGAGTAAGTGATAACTGTCACTTACTGTATCACTGTAAGTGATAATCTTTTCATTTGAAGAACAAATGAAAAGCCCTTTCATCTTGACTGCGACATGCTTGGCCTATAATATGTGGTACCTCTAAGCAGGAGGGCTTCTCTTTGGTTTTTTGAACATGTCAATCTCTTTTGTGCCTCAGGCTTTTACAAACACCCTCCTTCTAGGAAAGTTCATTATCTTTTTGTGCTAGCTTGTCCTCTGGCACTACTGTCTCCTCAGAAAGCATGTCTCTGGCCACTCTGTGTAAAGCCAGCTGCCTCTGCTGCTACCTCACCTTCTTGTTTTTGCCTATTATGATGTATCATGTATAATTATTATTTATTCTGTCTCCCACTGTATCATAATCTTCATGAAGACATGCATATGTCTTGTCATCTATGTCTACAGCTATGGTGCCAAGTATAATTTTGGATGCCTGGGAGACCCAAAGGAATAAATACTGCTTATGCATAGGACATATTGGTAATTCATTAGTAACATTTACTCGCAGGCCTGGTTAGAATGAGAAAGAGAATGGGAAAGACGTAGTTGGCTTTCTTGTCTGTACATGCAGGACTGCAACTCCTCATCCTTTCATTTTCACTGACCTGGTAATTTGGCACTTGGATGTTGTGTTTAGTTTATGAAGGCACAGAGGAAGAGTGGTTTTTTAGGACAAGATATCCTGTTTGGGAAGGTGAAGTTTGTGAAGAACTAGAAAGCATCTATGCTGATGACTTCTCATGGCTTAGTGCTTTGGTTTCTTTGGTCATCCAGTTTCTCTCTTTTCTTCTCCCTCTTTTACATCTTCTCTTTCTACCTATTTGACACTAATATCTCTTATAGCAGACCTATTTCCCTAAATCTTCTATTTGCTATATATTATTTCCCCTACTTATGAGAGAGATTATTGTGCAAGAACAAATCTGCTCCACTTAAATCTGTAGCTTCACTCAGATGAAGAAAACACCAAGAGACCAGCCCTGCCACGAGAGCTGAATGACCTCTGGATGGTTTCTTTCCAATGGCCATCTTAGTGACATTATCTCTTAAATCAGAGTGCTGCCTCTAATGATACCTGTAACTTTAAAAATCTAGATGTTACATAGCCTGCATTTCCCACAGAACTCATACTGGCAGCAATAGATGTTTGATTCAACACCCTCACCAGTATCACTGGCACCTCAACCTAAGGCTCTTCATGATGCCTTTAAGTAAATGATTGGAAGTTCTCTTTTGCTCTTGGCTGGCTATGACAATGCTCTGCTTCAACCTTGGAGCAGTAGTAATATATTTTTGCTGCCAATCAAAGTAGCTTCTACCTGTTGCCATCTCTCTGAAGATTACCCCCTCAGGAATTTGCAGTGTTAGCACCTGTTTCTTCTCCAGAATACCCTTGAGCCTGTGCTCTGACAGGAAAGATCCCCACCAACTGGGATGTGTTACAGAAATGGAGTCCTAAATTGTGCTCTTGGAGTCTTAAACCAAAATTCCTTTGGGCTGGTCAAAAAGAGATCTTTGCCACTCTAAATATGATTTGTGGGCCATTAGTATAGTTATCCTCTAATTGTTTTTGTAGGACTATATTATTCTAGTTTGAAATGCAGGCTTAGGCTCTGCACTAGCCCTCCTGAGTCAGAACATGCATTGTAATGAGATTTCCAGGTGATGTGTAGCACATGGAAGTCTGAGAAGTACTGAGAGACAATATCAACTTTTTTTAGTTTCTATTTGCCTGTCACTTAATTGCTTGCCCACCACCATGTTTTTGCCTAAGTATAATTGCCAATTGAATTTTTTATTGTCTTAAGGGTCTTAAATATCTGGAAAGCAATAAATACTCTGCAAAGCTTGCCTCATGGGCTTTCTGGGTTCCAAAACCTCATTTGAACATGCAAGAGAATTTTTCACGGCCCTTTCATTGAAGCCCCACCCACATACATTGTATGAGAAAAGGGAACTAATAGGAATGCCTATTGAAATGCATGTACTGTGTTTTCTCTGCTCAAAACCTTTTCCTTTGCTTTGCCATACTCATTGTTTTCCCTAAGCACTCAGGGAAGTGGACAGAACTGATACTGTTGTATCCATTTTGCACAGGAAGAACTGAGGCTCCAAGACACGAAGCTGTTTCTGAGAGAGCATCTATAGTATATCTTTTGACTTCAGCTCTCCTTTGACTACACAAACCAATTCAAGTGAAAAAAATGAACATAGACAAGTGTGAATGCAATTATGACAAACCATGGTTGCTGTTTTGGGAGTTTTCCAAGTCGCCAGAGAGTGAGAGTTTTCGTATATGCTTTATGGCCCCAAGAACTTCATGCGTACAGTCTTTTAGTGCTAAACTCTTTTATTAAACAGAAAAAAATTAACTGAAGAAAATATTTCAAGTGAGATCTGCTGCTAGAAAACAGCTAAAAGCAATATTGCCAACATTTTGACAGGTTTACTTGGGTTAAAGCAGTTGCTATATATTTGTATTATCTTTGGAAATGTTAAAGGAATGCCAACTTTGTGTTTGCATCTCTTCAGTTTATGAACTCAAATGAATTTTAGTTCAAATGATACTGGTTTGGAATTAAATGTTTTATGCCAGCTTTGAAATAAATCCTCAGGTATCTTCCTAAGATTGCTGTGCTCTTCAGCAGTGAAGCAAACTGCTGATCAGAAAGCAAAACATCATTTTAAAATCTGGAAAACAGCATATGATGAATTATGTTTATTTCTAAAATTCTACCCTGCATTTCACTTTCAAGGAGAAACCGATCTGACACATTTGGAGATGACTGTCTTAGTTGTTTTGGTGTCAGCTCTAATAAGTCTTTTCCCATTAAGGGGAAGGGGTACTTGGATGCTCAGAGGTGCCCGGAGAATCTCTTGGCTGAGGGAAAGTGGAAGCCAAAAGACAGGCTGAACACTGGCTCAGCTGGGAGATGTTTCTCTGCTCTGGATACTCTGGCGTGATTACCTACAGTGTTTCGATTCCCAGGCCACAGCTAACTGCCTTTCATCACCAATAAACTTTACTTTCTTTTATTTTTCAGGTTGCCTTAGGTTCCATTTGTGTCCTTTCTCCAAATCCTCTCAGTGGCATACCTATTTGGGTCCTCAAACTTGTCAGAACCAACAAAGCTTTCCTTCATGTATATCATGAATAGTAATTTCTTTCTTTTCTTTTTCTAGAAAGTGAATTTTATTGCAACAGAAATATTTAACTAACTAAAAGAAGTATTTCATGTTAGCTCCTGCAGCTGTTTTCCAAAGAATTTTTATAACTTTTAGTATACTTTTCATGTTTTAATAGATATTTCTAAAATATCAGGAGAGATCTTATACACACTTATGTCCACATTCCTAAATTGAACAAATCCAATTAACTTTGTCCTTCCTTTCTTTTTTTTTTTTTTGACATCAGTTATTTTATTTTAAAGAAAAAAATATAAAAAACAATGGCACAAAATCGCAAAACAAGATTTTAGGAGAGTAACAATGATTAGTACATTGTGTATTGTTACTGCCAAAGTAG
>NDGN011113989.1:0-11650 GCA_002564285.1 Tympanoctomys barrerae | reverse complement strand
TGCTTCTTGTACTATGGATAACCACTAAGAAGATAAAAATGTACAATGTATTGATTATCAAAATGGTTCTATTATTCAGCTTTAAAACTGTCTCATTCATATTTATTTCTCAATAAATTAAATAAATAAATAAAAACAAATTTCACCTTAAAAAATAAGTGTGTGTGTGGATACACTTGTGCACACACACACATTCATGCAGGATAGCTTTGCAAATATGCCCGTCATGGATTGAACTGGCTATTTAAATTTACAGCCTTGGTAGGGATGAGCACAGCTAGCTCTTGTTGGCATTTCATAACAACCATGTGCTTTGGCAATGAATGAGATTGAGGATGAGTTCAAGGTGTACTCGGGAGAATATAGACATCTATGCATGGGACTGGCTGCTTGGACCAAGTATCTTCACATTTGCTCTTTGAAGAGATGTGATCTCTTCCAGAACATGCGTGCAGAGGAGAAATAGAGCCAAGTTTTGTACATGGAGTGTCATGGCGGTGAATTTGGCCTGGAAGGATTTCAAGCCAGGTGTTACCATTAATTCACTGAGACCATAAAACCCCAATAAATGATAGTAGTGCTTTCCAAATCATGTGCCACAAAACATGTGTCTGAGATATTCAAGCAAGAGTTTTCCTGGTTAGTTTCAGGAGTTCTGCATCCTAACTATTTCCTTTTAGTTATTCATGGCAGATGAGCAGTGCTGAGGCATGAGGAGGTGAGGAGGCCCAACTGAACTTCATTTGGTTCAGCTCGCTGGTTTCCTACTTTCCCTGAGCACTAGAATCTTGTGGAGGGCCTTCCGGAAGTACATAGCAATTACCCACCCTCTGGGAATCTTCTTCAACTGAATTTATTTTTCCTTCAGGTTGAAGGTTACTGGTGAGCACCTCAGTGTGAAGAAGCTCTCTTCACCTTCGACTTTGTGTTAGCTTCTTGGGCTGCTGTGGTACTCAGGTCTAATTTCTTTAAACTGAGAGGCTTAAAACAATAGGAGTGCATTCTCTCACAGCTCTGGGACCAAAAATCTGAAACCAAAGTGCCAGTGAGGGCCTGCTCTCTCAAAGGATCTAGGAGAAAATCTGCCCTGGATCAGATGATCTCTCTCTCTCTCTCTCTCTCTCTCTCCCTCCCCCTTTCCTAGTCATATTGAATTAAGGATCCACATTACTCTATACAATATGACTTCACCTTAATTTGATTCTCTCTGCAAACACCCTGTTTCTATCAAACAAGGTCACATGCACAGGTGTGGGGTGTTGTGATTCAATAAATCTATCTCTTTGGAGGACTCAAGTCAACCCCTCACAGATCTGCTTTTGAAGAATCACTGGAACACACTTTGAAAAACTCTACCCACTGGGATTTCAAACTTTAACCAATGTAGGACCTGGGTAAAATCACCAGGATGAATAATTTACACATTCTATCTCTTGATAACCGAACAATTTGAATTTGCAACATTGGATCACTGGGGAAAAAGGATGCTGAAGGATGTCTTCCTGTGAAGATGGCTTTGGTCTTGGAGCACTGATCTAAAGTCACTCTTTCTGACCTGAAAGGGCTGTGACACAGTGTGTAGCAGCTACACCCACTCCAGATAATGAGCAGCTGTTCTGTGAAGAGAAAGACACATGTCTCTCTGTTTTGGCCACCACACAACTGCCTCAGCACATCTAAGAGAGATACCAAGGCATTCAGGTGCGCACTGGAAAGAACAGGGCTGCAAATACATCTCTGTCTCACTGCTCTCAACACTGTCCCTTAAGATGCAGGCAGCTGAATCCTGTGCCCTGATTCTCAGGTAGTATTTAAGTGGAAAGTTTTTTATAATCTGGAAGGCAGAGTGGCCCAGTGGAAAGGGCTAGGAGTGAACCCAGGGCTCTGGCTCCAGGGCTGTGTGCTTATTCCATCTTGCCACTGTGTTTCTGTGAAGATAATGATGCCGTTCACCTTGCATGATTGCTGTGAGGATTAAATAAGATGTTGTAGGTTAAAGTGCTTGTAAATTACGAGTTCAGAAAAGTAGGGAAGCATCACAGAGAATGATAGGACCGGCTTTCATGTTAGTGTTATTATTATTACTATTAAAGAGCATAAAGCTGCTAATCAGCACTGGCTTCGGGTAGCATTATGAAGTCAAGTTCGTGGCTGCCCGCCTGCCCACTTCCCCTTCTTTGACATTTCTCGCCTTAGATCTTACCTGCCCTTGCTAAATGCGGCTCTGCGGCTGACCCGCTGATGGAAGTCTGTGCGGTTCTGCCTGTATAAAATGGAGCTGCTGATTTCAACAGCCTGTTATTAGAGTCAGAGGAGGCTCTGGTTAGAAAACAGGAGGAAGCAACTCCTTCCTGTAATCAGAAGACTGGCTTTTGGCAGGGGCCGCAGAGAGTGTGAGGCACATGGTGGATGTCCGGGTTGTCCTTGGAGAGAAATGTCTTAGAAACCTGACTTCTGTACCCTTCTGTGTTCTGGAGGACACCCTTAGGGGACATGATGCCCAGATGTAGCCAGGGACAAAGAGTGCTGGGGTCAGCCACCACCACTACTCTCCCTGTGTATCACTGAAGCTCATGGGGCCAGAGACCCCTGCAGGGTGGTATAAAAAGAGGAGAAAAAGTGTTATTTCAAAAGCACACCCTGAAAGAACACTGCCAGAAGTAGCTACTCCACAGTCTATATTTTCATCCCCAAAACCCTCTTTATTGGGTTTAGACTTAATGATGCCAGAATTTCATTGAAAAATAAAATAAAATTATCCATGGGGGTGGGTGGCAAAGTCATGTCTTAACTGCCTCACAGTGACAATGTTTAGGTATAGATATATCTGTTCACTCTTGAGCCTCGGGAACCTTCTGACTAAGTGAAGTCTGACTGAGCCTATGCAGTAGAATCTCTATAACAGGTGGAAGTAACTGTCTGGAGAGAGAAGGTGGATTAAAGGAGGTATAGGCAGATCAGATCACGTGGGAGAGCAAAGGAGAGGGTGGGTATCAGCTCACAGAATGCTACTTGGGGACTTTGTAATTTAAGGGACAGTGACTCAAGGAGTAACAAAGAAAAGATAGTGTGGTGCCAAGGATGGAGTGGCAGAGAGCTTTGGGTCAAGGCTCTGTTCTGCTACTCACCCTCTGACCACACTCAGCTCATGCTGACTCTCTGGGACTTGGCCATGCCCGCTGTAATGTGGGGTTGTAATAGCACAGGGCCTCGCAGGCCTGGTGTGAGAATATGTAGACAGAGTGGCGGTGCAGTTTCATAATACATGGCAAAAGGACTGACTTTATTAATGCTATTATTTAAGGCAGAACATGCTCATTGTTGTGACAGTTAACTTCATGTTTGCCTGGAGGTGACACACAGTAACACCAACTAGTTCTGCAGCTGGGAAGTGAGCACAGCTGTCACATGGGAAATGTTAGTGTCTTCCACAATGGAGATTTATTTAGGCTTAGAGCCCCAAGACTGAATTTTTTCCAAACCAAGTTAAAACTTCCCTTCCCATGCTGTCACTGGCAGAGGAGAAAGTTGTCTGGAGCCCAGATAGAGGCCTCTTGTTAGAGATGGAGGGCTCTAGTGTTAAATGCAGTTCCTGTCAAGGTAAAGCAGGTGGCTGACAATTTGCAGGGAACCCTGGGAAAAGCCAAGCCCAGGAAGGAGCTCAAGCAGTAATGCCTGGACTCTAAGAAGGGTCCTTGGCCAAGTACTAAGGCTAGTACTGACTTCCTGGCTCACAACATCAAGGACCCCAAAAGGAGAAGGGACCTCAGTAGTTCCGAGGATGGCCTTGTATGAGCGGAAGAGAACCTTAGCAGGTGGAACTCTGCCCTCAAGTACCATTGTTTGGGTAAAGGAAAAGGTAGGCTGCCACAAGAGCTTCTGTGTGGCCATGTGGTTCTCACTAGACAGGTGTCACTCGTGTTTCCTTATGGTCTGCACGCATTCAGTTTTAACCAATCTATTTCTAATTTCATATAATCCAAAAAGCTGCATCAATATGAAGTGGAGTTGGCTCGATTGGAGGCTGCTCACCTTCGGGCTCAAGATTCTGATCTCCCCTCCCCAAGGGCAAGCCACACAAGGCACTTCCTGCAAAGAACGCCATGGCAGACTGACTCATCTGCCACAGAGGCCCCAAGGGTAAGAAACACTTTTTACTCAAAATGAGGCAAGGAAGGTTTCTTGGAGAGTGTGGCCCTCGAAATGGATCTGAAAAATAAGTGGGCAGTGTATAACTTGTCTTCACTCAGCCCTTGTGAAAATGGAGTCCTTGGCGTGAACTCCTAAAAGGCGAGACATTTAAAAGGTGATTAAATCGGGAGAGCTCTGCCTTCATGAATGGACAAATCCATGCACCAGTTAGTAGATGAATAGATTACTGGGTTATTTATCTCCAATGGTCCTGTTATAAAACCCAGTTCAGCTGTCTCTTGGAAGTGACCTGTTGTGGTTTGTGTCTTGATGGTCCCCCAAGGCCTCATAGATATTGGGGGGTAGGCTTTTCACAGATGGCTGAATATACAGTTTGTGACTGATTCATGGTCTGATGCTGAGATTATGGCTGTGAATGTTATACCCACCCTAGGGTGGGTAGCCTGCAGACGATGTTAGGGACAGAAACAGTCCTGTCCTTCCTTGATTGTTGCTTTTGCTGTCTTCCATTGCCATGAACTGTTGCCCCTCTGCCATGTGCCCCCCTGCCTTGAAGCCAGTTAATCATGGACTAAAGCCTTGCCAAATCGTGAACTAAATAAACCTTCCCTCCTTCAACTTGAGTGTCAGGTATTTTGTTTCAACAGTGAGGAAAGTAACTAAAACATGCCCTCTTGCCCTGTCCATTCTTGAGTAGCTGCAGCAGTTCCTATGAGCAAGAAAACCCTCACCAGATGTGGCTCTTCGACTTCCAACCTCTCATCTTCCAAAGCTGAGCTCAGTAAGCCTTTTTTCTGACCCTGATTTTGCCATTCAGTTGTCACTACAGGAAAGCTACAAGGACAGATGGAGGATGACCAGTGGGGAGGAGCTTAGGTCCAGAGTGTGGAGCAGAGTCCAGAGACAAGGGAGTGGGGGTGGTCTCAGATTGAACATCGTAAACAGCAGGAAGGCAGGGACTTGGGTGACATGGAGGAAGGAGTAGAGTGGGACAAAGGGTGGAAGGAAGAAACACGAGGACTTGGGAAGTCCTACCTTTGGGTGGTTCTATAGGAAAAGAGCAGAAGCCAACTGAGGGCGCTCATGAACAAATGCACGTAAGAGTGACAAGCCGGGAACTGGGTCTTCTGGTCTTGGCCCAGACCTGTTGTTGCTCCCTAGGTCCCTTCTGGGCACCAACTGGGCTCTTCCTTCCAAGACTTTCCAGCTCTGCTGAAAATGTGCAGTTTGCTGAAATTGCCAGAGGGAGGCAAATTGCGTGGGTGCGGCCTTTGTCTGAAGTTCTGGGACCAGGAGAGTTTCAGATTTTAGATTTGTTCTTATTTTAGAATATTTTCCTTTGCATAACGAAATATCTTGGGGATGGAACCCAAGTCTAAACATGAAATTCATTCATGCTTCCTATTCTCTTTATGCACACAGCCTAGAGGCAATTTTATATAAGATTTATAATAATTTCGTGCAGGAAACGAAGTTTGCATGCGTGGAACCAACAGTCCCCACCCGCACCCCCCATGTCATGATGTTGGTGCTGAAGAAGTTTTTGTGTTTGGAGTGCTTTGTATTGCTGGTTTTCAGATCAGAGAGGTTTAACTTGTGTTATCATTTCTGCTAAGCAAGTAGAGAGAGCTTAAAAACCTAAAGTGGAAGTGTGGAGGGGTTTCCTGGGGTGGTACCAGGACCCCAGAGCTTCCTCATCTGCTGGACCACTCATGGCTGAGCGGTGTGACTGATTTATCTCTCTCTGTCATCTGGAAAGAGTAAGGTTGGACAGAGCTGTCACCACAGACCTCCCATTTCGGGAGTGTCTATATCCTGTCTACTTGGTGGAGAGGGTAACTCCATTGCCCTACACTGCCTGGGCAAAACTGACTGCTTCATCCAGACTAGCCAGGGCTTTGCTTCTAGCACTAGACCATTCTAAGAATGAGCAACCTGTTTTTAAGGCCCTGGATTGCTTGACTCCCCTTGACCTCCTATCTGCAGTTTGCATTTTGGGAAGAAACCTCCCCAAAGCCCAGGCAGAAGAAGGAGCTATGCAGAGGCAGAGCCACGCTAAACTGGAAGCCAGGGAGGACAAGGGCTCTACAGAGGCCTTTGAAAGTGAGAATCAGAGGCCAGTCTGACCTCTAGATTTGTGCTTCTGGTGCGCGTGGAATTGAAAAGAGCATGAGTCATCCACTCTACTTTTTATTTTCCCAATGAAAAGTTTTCTCAAAGAAGTCCTCCTGGTGGAAATGATGGCATAATTGCAACCTTGTTCTGTTGTTGCTATGTTTTCCAGCTGCTCTGACTATTTATTCCCCCCTCAGGACCCGATTCCTTTCCAGGAAGAGAAGGTGTCTGACAAGGTTGCTGAGAAAGGTCATGTCCAGGACCAGCACCCACAGTTTGCATTGAGAGGGCCTCCTGGATGTCCCTGACCCCAAGCAGGGTAGCAGCTCCAGATTTGCTGATGCAGGGGAGGTCTCTACTACCAGCTCATCCCTTGATTCCTGTTGAGAACTTCTTGGAGACTTTGTCCCCCATCCCCTCTTTATTATTTTTTTTCAGAATTGTTAACTGTGGTTTCAAATTAAATGCCTATGAAAAAGAATTCCACTTCCTGGCTGTCCCCAGCAGCCCTGAGACAAGCCAAGGTTACCTTGGGTGCAATGCAGGGCGGACTCTATCAAGATGTGAGTCACCAGTGTGATGTCATCGGACTCTCAACCAGATTCCATTAATTTTGATTGTGTGAGCACATAAAATACCAGGAGAAAATGAAACGTGTTCAGCAACAGAGGGGCCCTGGCCCGCCCACCACGAGCGTGCGTGGATAGCTGCACATGCCACGGTCCCCTGTGCCCAGGCAGCAGGTGGAGGTCCCATCACTAGTGGCACAAGTGGATGTGAGGTGGTGGCTTTTTGAGCAATGTTAATGAGGTGCCCTTCAGGTGGGGGTGTGCAGGCAGCTGGGAGCAGAGGGGAACACAGACCAGTGGTGCTCTCATGGAAAGGCCTGGCAGGGCGTGTGCAATGAGCTGACTCAGGCCTTGCTCTGTCTGCTCCGAGTGTGTTCCTTGCACCTAAAGGCCCACCTTTCCTGCTTGTCTCCAGCCTCTCTTCAGCACACTCTAAGCCAGACTTGCCTCCAGCTGTGGCTTTTGGAAGCCAACTGCATAGGCCACCATAAGGGCTGCAGCCCTTGGTCTGGTTCCTTGGCATTATCCAGAGCCTCTCGGTTCAGAGGCAAGGTGAATCCATTGTCCTTGGAGCCTTTATGGAGCAGCTTTCTGACCATGCAGCCACCAGGGCATCTAGCATTTTGGCTGTAGCAACCCAAGGACCAAGCCAGGAGATGCAGGTATGACTCTTAATCTTTGTGCTTCTGTGCTTCTCAGTTTCTTGGCCTAAAAATGAGAATAAATAAACCTTATGCAACCTATAGAGCTACCACATAGTTGCACAGACAGGGCGCCACATAACTGAAGGACTATGTGGCTGTGTTGGCAGTGAAGTCCCGGGCTGTGTGGAGTGGAGCTGCGGAAACATTAGGTCCCCAGGGCCCACTCTCAGAAACTTTGATTCAACAAAGCTAGAGTGAAGCACTTACACTGTAGTTTAAAAAAATAAACATTTAATTTTTGGATAATTTTAGAGTTGCAGAAAAAGCTGCAAAGACAACTTATATTTTAATCCTTTTTTAAATTGAGAAGGAGAAAGCACATGTAGCTACATGTCCCAAACAAAAAGAGATAGTTTGGTGATTGATCACAAAGCAAATGGCTACATGGTGGCAGGACCACCATGTGGACACTGGGCAGGGCTCGCGTGGCTCCACAGTGCCTTCCCCACCCTGGGTCGCTGCTCCTGAGCGAGCAGCCCCATACCGTGAGGTGTAACTTCTGTTTTTGAACTTCATAAGGAATATAATATGATGGAAAGGAGATATTCGGGCCTGGCTTCCTTCGTGGAATAAAGCTCATCCGTGCTCCCATTTGTGTAGTTACAGTTTGTTCTTGTTTGCTGCTTTCCACGGTACACTGTGCTACCCAGGAAAGCAGTTGCTAGGCCTGTGCGGCTGCTTAAGTGAAAATGAATTAAAATTAAGTAAAATGGAAAATTCGGCTCCACTTTCATACTGGCCAAACGCGCTCAGAAGACACACGTGATGAATGACTACTCTACTGAACACCAAAGGACGGAATATTCTCATCACCACAGAAACTTCTCTTAGAGAGCTCTGCTGAGAGAAAGTTCTGTTTTGTAAACACCAAAATTTGTCCTTCCCGCTTGCCATAGTTTAGCTGTGGTTCATTCTCCAAAGGTTCAGGTGCTGAAAAGTTGGTCCCTATAGCAATGATGCTGAGAAGTGGTAGGACCCTGAAGGGGTGGGGCCTAAATGTAGGCCATTAGGTTAGAGGGCATCACCTGAGGAGAGAGATGGAGTTCTTGCAAAACTGGACTGGTTTTCTTGAGAACTGGTTGCTGTAAAGCAAAGCTGTGCTGTATGGCTGTTTCCTTCTGCATATGGATATTTCCCTTTCCATGCTTCTACCATGTTGTGATACAGCCAGACCCTGTGCTGTGCTGTTTGGACATTTCCAGAAAGTGGAATGATTAGCCAAACAACCTCTTTCTGGATACATGAGCCAGCCTCAGGCATTTTGCTTTGGCAATACAAAGTAGAGTAAGACCTTACTGCTGGTGGGTATTTTGGTTGTGGAGAGGTTTTGGCTACTACAATTAATACTGTGGAGAATGTTTTCAAATTGGCCTCTTGATGCACCTAGGAGCAGGTTCTTAGAGCCATTTACTTAGCGTGAACACGTGTTTATCATCTGTGGATAATGTCATACTGTTTACTTAAGTGCTATCCTGACTTATATTTTCACTGTAGTCACTATTCATAAATATCACAGGTAGTTTTGAGTATCATTAGGTTTGGGAATTACCACTTGCTTTCTCTAGGGAGTGGAATTCGTTTATGTAAGCAAAAGGTTTCTAGCGGATCAAACTGGTTGAAAACCAGCTCATCAGGTAGTGTGTGTCCTGCCTGAAGAGGTATCCAGTGTAGTGCTGCACAGCTGGCTGATAACAGCAGCTCCACAAAGAACCAGTGACTACAAAGGAGCCCTCCTGAAGGATGTATGAAGTCCTGTCCAGCTGTAAGAGTTGCTGAGTCCCTCCCTTTCTGTGGCTGTGTTGGGACGGATATGTGCTGGGCAGTGAAATTCTTCCTAGTTAGGCAGCAGAAGAGAGAGAAGGCAAGCCAAAGACCCAGATTAAACACAGATTGGATCGTTAGTCCCTGAATAATTGAGTTAGTTGTCCCAGTGATCAATGAATGGCCCCATACTCACTCCAACCCACTGTCCCTGTTTGAGCTCTTGGGATAATAGGAATCATGACTTCTTCAATGTCACCCTCTGCAGACATTTATATGTCCTCCTTATTTCTGCTTTAATGGCTTTATTGGGTATGTGCCTATTATGGCAAGAGTCTCAAATCATTTTTAGAAGCAGGTGTGGCATAAGTCATAACACTTATGGGCAAAAACTGCCCTCCCTCCAACATCGCCTGGCAGTATGTTTTCATACTGTCTTTCTGTGCTATCTCTACAATTGTTCTCCGGGTTTGCTCTCCTCAGAATTTTTTCTACCCTCAGGAGCTTTGGTAACAATATTACTCCAAGTCACAAGGAAATAATCCTCCTGCCCAATCACTTGCAAGGCTGCCCTTTGGGGGTAGACAGGCTTCCTTTTAGCTCACTTGCATGCTGTTTCTTGTAAGAACTCTGCTAAGGGATTTGGGAAAAGGTCTTAAACCTCACTGGGTATATGTGAGTGATGAGATTTCAAAGGAGAAATGAGAAATGGGTAGATCTGATAACCTATGTCCAGGCTGGAGCTGCACACAGCAGCTGTCTGCTTCACCACTGAGTTTAGGAGAGTACCCTGCTCCGGACCTCCACGCAGCTCACACATAAACTTACTGTGAATTTCCTAGACAGACCCACCCAATTAGGATCCTCAACAACTTGCAGGTGCAGCTATAACTGCATATAGAGATGGGAATGTGGTGGGGTTGGATGGCAGCATCAATCCCTCGAGCTTTGCAAGATTTGAATGAGGGAACATCAGGTTCTAGCCATGTCATTTTTGGGTGGAAGGAACCAACTGGGTCGTCAGAGAGAGAACTCCAGAAAGAAATCCTTGGGCCTTCTGGAGAGTCCTGGAGCTCATTCTTCATGCCATTACTTTCATTTTGGTTTTGTTTCCTGCTTTTGGTTTTTAAATTAATTACAAGGGTACGGGAAGCAGTTGTGAGAAGCCTGTGAAGGTAGCACAGGCAGCCCTTGTGCCCACTTGCCTTTCTGTCCACAGTGTTAGCCTGTCACCTCGCTTTCTTAGACTTTGAATTCCCTGAAACTTCATCAACGAAGGCAATCAAAGGGGTATGTCTGCAGAACGTCTGCTGTCCCGAGAGACATGCCCAGTGTAATTAGCTGGTACCCACAGGATGTTCTGAAAATGAGAGCTGCCCAGGATTATTATCTATCAAATGTCACATACAAATATGCTCATGTTCCCATTATGGATGTGTGTGTTGCAAACTTGTTCAACTGAGTGTGACCTGTTGGGTGGCTTTAATTACAAATATCAATAAAATTGGCTGATATTTATGGGAGCAGACCCTTCAGATCAGGGGGAAGGAAGCTAATTGTGTAAGACAGTCTTGTGATTGAACTCCAGGGGAGGCACAGGCTCCCGCTAGCTGGGTGCGATGTTGAGACAGCACTGGTCTCCCTGTGTTAATTAAATGTGATGCAATGAATATTAACTTGTAGAAACATTTAGAGCCAAAGACTGGGTGGGGCTTAGACAGGGGCTAGGGCTGGGGATTGTGGAGGGCAGGACTCAAGGGCTGTTGTCTTACAGAAAGGTAAACCCTAGTGTAAGTTCTCAACTTGCTATAAGTAATATCACCCACAGGGCTTCTAAAGCCTGTGAATGCCTGTGCCACACTTCTAGGGATCAGACCTGCTTCTGAGATCAGAACTCTCTGGGTTAGTCTCATGAATACATGGGGCCAACCACCATGGACGTAGTGAAATAAGCTCATGGTTTTGGAGTCAGACAAATAGGCTTCAACCAAATTTCCTTGCACCTATTCACCTTTATTTTGTCTGTAAAAGTGAGGTGGGACCAAGCTACCAGGAGTCTGTCTGATGACGAAATGAGGTCATGTGTGTGCAAGGACTTGGTGCCCAGTGAGTGCTCAGAAAAATTTTGTTTCCCTTTCTTGCCAACCTTCAAAGGTATGGGGGCAGATGAATTTGGAAGACAGCAGGAGTCTGGCAGTTGAAGGTGAACACTAATAATGTGGCCCCTGAGAAAAACCATTCTTTTTTTTCATAATTTTATTGCTAAACAAATAGCTATTAGACAGATTCAAATCAAATTGCTAGGACAGTTTCAATAATTAACACACTACATACATTCTTCTTAGTGGT
>NDGN011113985.1:0-12693 GCA_002564285.1 Tympanoctomys barrerae | reverse complement strand
TGCCCCTCATGGACTGTCTTTCCCAGAAGGTCCTCTGTAGGATGTCCTTCATGGAATGTCCTCTATGGAATGTCCTGGAAGGGGTGGTGGGTCCTGGCCTCAGCCTTGTCCTTTTTGCTTACTGGTCGTGACACAAGTGGCTTTGCTCTACTGTGGGTGCTGTCACCGGCCAAAAGCAGCAGGGCCAACTGATTATGGTTGGAATGCCCAAATCTATGAACCAAATCTTCAATCTTTTTTTTTATTATACCTTGACCATCTCAAGCCTCTTGTTGCAGTGACAGAATGCTGGCGGGCACAGCTGGTGAGCCACGGCCATCTCCCATCAGCCCTGTACTCCTCTGTGCCAGGGTGAGCCCTGTGCTGCTCCAGTGTTGTGGCTTATTATGGGCCAGAGACATGTAGCAAGCAGGATGGAAGCCAGGGGTAGGCTGATGGGCTGGGCTCGGACTCACTGCCCTTGCTTCTCCTGAGGGTGGACACAGGGACAGGAGTGGGGCTGATGCTGTGGAGACCTGCGGACCAGGCGTCCCTGAGGACAGGGCCATGGTGCTGAAGGAGGTGATGAAGGAGAGCTGGGATGCAACTGAGAAGCAAGAGCACACAGGAGCCCAGGAGAGACAGAAATGAAGGTACCAAAGAGAAAGGAACAGTTCCTGGATGGAAACAGGCAAAAGGATGATTGAGAGGAGTCCTCAGCTCCAGGGATGTGCTGGGCACTGCTGAGCCCGTGAACCTATGTTTAAAAGATTCACCATGCAGAGAGAGCTGAAAACATCTACCCTGAGACTTTTGTTTTCTAGATTTAGAATTTTAGGGCGTATCGAATTCCAGCATGGTAATTACTGAGAATACACTGGTATTCTGTTTTCATTTTATCGTGCGTCGCACTTAGAAGCTGAGATACACTTACGCACTTAAATAAGATTTTCCTCCGACTAAATTGCCAATCTCCTGAGAAAAATCTGATAAACTAAATTTTAATTAATCTTCGTTATACCCTTCTCATCTTTCCTCAAATGAATTAATTTTTTCCCATAGCAACTTAATACCTTATTCACTGAGACACCGAGTTTTCCTTTAGATTCCCTTGTTTTTTACAGTTTCTGTGAGTTGGTATTTTTCCAAAAGGATTACACATTTGAATGTAGATGCTTCTTTTCTAAGATACAGGGCACCTCCATGCAGGAACAGAAGCATTTGGTGGAATTTTACTTGCGAACTCTGCATTGGGCGGCAAATGTAATCTTGCCACCTTTCCCACATGAACATAAAAGTGGCCCACTTCCTTGGAACAGCAGCACAAATTAAGCTTGTAAACGGAAGCACCAGTGTGGAGGTGCAGGTCAAGTGAGCTCTCTGGACCTTCCAACTGCTTAGTTCATAGTTGGATCTTTATCAGGCACCTCCTGGGTCTTGGAGAGCCGGCATGAGCGGGACATGTGGACACATCTACCACCAAGTTAAGGGGCAGATCTCCGTGTGTCACACGCTGCACCACGCAGAGGAAGGGGTGCCAGGCCCGAGGGAAGGTCTCCGTCCTGTGGAGAATCGGGTGCCGGTATCATAGGCACTCTTCTGGAAATGCTGTTTGGACCCATTTTTGAAGCCCTGACTAGACATCACTTGTTTTTCATCATCGTTACCATCTTCAGTGATAACGCCCATTGTATTAATCTTTCTAAAGACCCAGCTTTTTTGTTCCATTGATTTTCTTTCTTTGTTTTTCTTTTCAATGCCATCGACTTCTCATGATTTTATTGTAATGATTTATTTGTCTTCACTGATTTCTCCCAGCATACAGGCTACCAGGCTCCCTGCTGGCGGACGTGTACAGGCACGTGGAGTACTCTGCCCCTCCCCTCCCTCGCCTGCCCGCCGCACTCTCACCTTCTGGGGCGATGCCCCTGTCTATTTCCCATCACCCAGCTGCCCTCTCCTGTCTCTCTCAAGCCCTTTGCCGTGTTCACTGCCTGCTTCTCTTCTACTTTCTTGTTCCTCACCTTCAGATTCTACATACCGGGCATCACCTGGGTCGTGTGTCATTCCGCACCCAGCTCACCAGGCTCAGTGTGATATGGCAAAGCCCATGCATCACCGTGTCCCTTGCTGGCTCCTGTTCTCCCAGCCCAACATGCAGCCTCGTCATCTCCAGGAGGTCAGAACCTGGGGACAGCTCCAGTGCCCAGGAGGCCAGGAAAGTAAGTCTTCCCTAACATCCATGGGGATCGGGCTGTGGACACCCCTGGGTACCAAATCCGTGGGTGTCCATGTCCCTCATGGAACAAAGTGTAACACCTGCACATAATCAACGCGTCCTCCTGTGGCTGTTCAGTGATGTCTCCGTGACTTATTATATCTAATACAGGGCTACTGCTGTCCTTCACCAAATGTACATAGTAACCAGAAAATAACCAGCCCAGAGAACTGGAAATCAACAATGCCAGCCCCAGCCAGCCTAGCCTCTCCTCACCTACCTTATGATGTAGCCACTGAGAAAGAGAACAGCGGGGGCAGGTAGGTCAGCACAGGCTCACTGCACCAGGCGTTGTCAGTCTCCAGCTCTCCAGGCTCATTGTTTTCTGGCTCAGGCTTTTGTGGAAGAAACATGCAAAGCAGCATGTAAATAGTTGTTGTGCTGTTCAGGGGACAATGCTGGGAACAAAGGCTATGTATGTTCATTGAACGTGCTTACAAAAACATTTTTGATCTGTGCTTGGTGGACTCCACGGATGTGGAGCTGCAGAGCCAGCTGGAGGCTGAGTGGACGCCAATCCACCTGCCCACAGGATGACATGCTTGAGCTGTCCTGACGGCTCTGGATCTGGTGCCATGGTGCACATGTTCCTGCCTGCACCTGCTCATTCTGTCACTCATCTGTCCCAACATGTGTGAGTTGTTCCCACCTTGGAAAGACACTGTGTGTCACAGGAAGCAAGTACACAGGGGGCTGGGTGGGTGAGGGGTGGTCTGGGTCTGGGAGAACACAGCGGAGCTGGGGTGGGGCTCCCGTCAGGCTCACGGCCCATGGGGCTGCCACACAGGCATGCAGACTTAGAGTCTTGCAGGAACTTATACCAGCAGGGCCCAGGCTGGCGCCAGCGCTCTGAGAGTAACACCACCTGGGAGGCAGGGTGAGGCGTGGCCGAAGAAGGCCCCAGCGGAAGGCTCCAGGAGCTGCGATGACACTGGGTGGCTGGAGCAGAGTGTCCGCCAGGGCGGCCCCAGTGCTCACGGCAGGACTCAGCGCTGGCAGGCTGAGGTGAGCATGCACCCACTGAGCCTGCGGCGCGAGGCTGGGTTCTCTGGAAGAGCAGTTTCAAGATGCGAGGCCTGGGTGTAAGGCACGCGAGTTAGCAGAGAGGTGTCCGTGGGGCAATGGCAGGCAGGCGCTGGCTGCGGGAGGACGCTATCCAGGAGAGAGGGCAGGCCTCCTTTCTGTCCTTTTGTACCAAGAGGAGAGCCCTGGCAGCGGAGGAGAAACCAGGGCTGGGGTGGTCAGAGGTGGAGGAGTTGACTGCGGAACAGGATTGTGAGAAAGTCCCTCTTTCAGAACACTCCTGGGCTGTGTGTGTGTGTGTGTGTGTGTGTGTGTGTGTGTATGTGTGTGTAGACACAGTGATCAACATGTGAAGATTCCACTCTCGCCAATTTACCCACTTGCTAAAGGTTATTTGTAGCCCCTGGCTCATATTTGGGGTTTTCAGAGTCCTTTGCCCAGTGACAACAGCCACATCTCTCCCCTTATTCAGCTCGGGGATTTTCTTGGTCACTTCGCTGCTTCAAACAGCCCCCAACTCAGTGCTGAGGAACTGGCGAGTGTCTCTCAGCACAGGAAGCCTGCCATGGGCCTCATGGAGCAGATGCCGGTGTCAGAAGAGTCCTCCCTTCTAACACGGGTTGTGCTGTTGTTGGCCATCAGCTCAATGTAAATGATTCAGCAGTGCATATTAAATGGCAATATTTGCATAGAAATACATATCAAACTTAGTTATTTATGGATTACTGATGCATGTGTGACCAGGGGCTCATAGGGATCTGACCATGTGTTTTTTGGAGGAGGAATAACACTATAGTGTTTGTAAAAGTTTCACTACTCTCATCAAGATGTGCAGACCACGAGGCTGTCCTGGCTCCCAGAAGCCAGCGGGGGCTGTGAGGTGTGGTGTGGTGGCCTGTCAGTTCTCTCCCTGAACCTGCGTGTCTAGGTCTGAACCAGAAAAGTGGTCATAAGAGCTTCCACCCGAAGTGGCAGCAGGAAAGGCCATGAAGCCCCAGGGAATGTCCTGTGTGAGCCCAGCTGGAGGCCTGGAGCCCACGAGAAGGTCTGGAGAGCATATCTAGGAAGGGCAGGAGATCAGTGAGAATGCAGCATGGGGTCATGGCTGAGGGGTGGGCCACATGGCTGCTTTGGTGGCTCTCCAAAAAGATAAGCACATTAAAAAGCATCACACTCACCACCTTGACTTTATGTGCTGGACTCAAAACATAGTCGATACGATAGCAACCAAAAGTGCAAGCCAGGTGAGGTGGACTGTTTTGTCTCACCAGGAATGAAATGGAAAGAGATTTTGAGAAAGATCAGCCTAATTGTATTTTAACATAGCAGCAAAAGAGCACTAAGACCTTTGAGGAAGTCGCATCTACACCAGACATGTTCTACACTTTTCTGGAAATGACTCAGCGCTGAAACTGGAGGACAGTGTGGGTCACTTCTCACGTTCCTGCCTATCAGGGTCCTAGCGAAACACAGACACCTCAGCCCAGGAGGGAGATGACCTCGGTCTCTCTCAGGCCCCCGAAGAGTTTCAGTCTCACATCTCAGGGGCATCCAGTGGTCTCAGAAGGAAGTTTCTCAAGTGTCACGCACTCTTTAACACCACCTACCTTAATAAACGTGTCCCTTGGAGCTTCACCCACCTTCTTAGGAGCCCACAGCTGCTACCTAGTGTTTCCAACCCACAGTGGTAACACCTACAGAGCAGTTCTGAAAAATAAATATGATGTTTGGAAATTGTGAAAATCATAGATATTTCTGAGGATGTCAAGGTATCCATTACAACGAGTTCAAGAACAAAGAAAATATCAGGCACCAGGTGATGCTGTCCACACTGTTCCTGTGCACCAGACATTTCTCCCTGACCTGGTCGTGCTAGCTAGTGGGCCCTGCTGTCAGCCTCAGGCATACCCCGAGCCGGAGAGCGTGTCTTCACTGGTGGAAGAAACCCTGTCTTCGCAATTTGGAATAATTGAACTGAACAGGCATAAAGTGAGTCCCCTTCTGAGCCTGTTCTCCCTACAATTCCTCAGTGGTAATAGTAGTGATCTTTCTTATTTTATGTTCCACTAGGGCATATGTGGCCAATTGTGTCGCCTGTGTAAGTTGGGATTACTGTCTATTACTTCCTATTGATAAGTTTTAATAACTGCAGACATGGTGAGCTGGAAGCCCTCGGCGGAGCTTGCAGCAAAGTGGGGCAATTAGAACGGGTGAGGGCTTAGTCTCCACGTCGGCCTCCACATGCCAGGAGAGGCAGAGTCAGCCATTAAAAAAATTAAACCATTCGGGCCTTGGGTGAAGGTCTGTGAACTGTTTAATGTCCTAATTGCCTGCTGCCTTTGTCATCAAACTGAATGAACTCGGAGGCTGGAATGTCACACACGCTCAGCGTCGAGATTTATACTAGCCAGGTATGCGACCTACCGCCAAGCCCTGCCCGGGGCAGGATGTGTTTGTTATGTCTTACTCAATCTTTTGGGAAAAAATAAATAAATCCGGAAATGGACCTGTTCTGGCAACGATCAAAACATTACGAACCGATTCTGTTATCTGGATAGTGCGCTCGAAATCTGCGATAAACATACCCATTTCCTATAAAACATAATTTAGAGCCGAATGCCTTCCAGGGTAAATGGTTAGTGTCATATTTTTCCAAAATGTAGTTTGCTGAAATGTGGGAGACATTTTCCCGTCTTTGTTAAATTGGCATTATTTTGTGATTTTCACTTATGGTTTGATTTTCCCTAAAAATCCAACACCAAACCAGGCCAAAACAACCAATCTCCTACAGTTGCCATGGACGTATAAGCATGTCCTAAATGTAAAGCAGTACTTCACTGTCAGAAATTATTTGGGATTTCTCTTTTTCATAAAATATGGGATTATTTTAAAGTCAGTGATTCTTCGAACTCAAAATAATGATTTTTTTACAAAAAAATTCAGAAACAATGTGACAAAAGTTGTCTTATTAAGTTGACTTACCAAATATAAGTAAATGTCTGACTTATCAGATGATCAAAATTATGTGCAGTAAAGGCTTAGAAATAAGCAAGGAAAGAACCTCAAATGGGTGAATAAGAGGAACGGACCCTTGGCAAAACACATGGGTTGTAGAAAGTGCAGGAAAAGATAGTTAGCAAGGTGCATTCTAAGGAAGCATGAATTAAAGTCACAGTGAGACCCGGCACACGGCGCTAGCATGGCAAACAGCTAGAAAGACCAAACGTGGCACCGAACTCTGGGCCCTGGGCAGGCAGGCACCTTGGTCACTGCTGGACTCCAAGCTCTGTGCTGGGTGCTGAACAGGAGGCTGCAGACACCGAGGAGGGAGCTTAGCACCACAAGCACCCGCCTGGCAAGCACAAGGCCCTGAGTTCAATTCCTGGTATGAAAAAAAAGGAGGCATAAGAGGCCACCACTGTGTGGGGGAGCGTGGCCTGCTGGGGGCGCTGGCCAGGAGGACAGGCGGTGAGAGGAGAGGCCAAGGAGCAGACGCTGCGGAGTCCGTGGTGGGGCATGGCAGGCAGGCAAGCAGCGAAGGCACGAGGCCCGGGTCTCCATTGGCTGTGGGCTCAGACTGCAAAGAGAGGCGAGCAGTACAGGGCAAGATCACCCAGGGCCAGGGGACATCAGGCAAGCAGAGGGCTTCATGTGCCAAAAGCAGTAGAGAGGGCCTCAAGGGAAGACAGGCGCCCCACAGGCGAGCCACATGCCAGTCTGCGGCCACACAAAAGTATTTGGTCTTCATCCTGACATCTCTGAAAGTCCTGTAAAGGTAAAAGCAAGAAGGACGTGGTGGAATTCAGTTCTGAGTAGGAGTCCTCCAGGCAGCCCTGGAAACTGTAGGGAGGCCGAAGACAATGACATCGGCTGGCTGTTTGGAAGCCGCTGTTGTGGTTCCCTGCTACCCTTCAGCTGGCCGGGTCTCGGGAGCCGGAGTTCCCACAAACGCGGGCAGTGCGCTCCTTTGCTGGCGTTTGCTTTCCTGTCTGAAAGTTGTGCGGGTAGAATGAAATTGCTAAGCAGCCCTCAGCAAGGCTACTGAGAGAGCTGGGGCACGTGATGACAGCTTCGTGTTGTGGAAAGAGGATTGCCTTCCACAGCGGCTGTCAAGAGCTACCCTAAGCTGAGACAACTTGAACAGTGTTGAACAAGCCAGTGTCCCCTCAAAGTGCAAGCCACAGAGAGCCACCCAAGGAGGTCACCACGGCTGTGGAGGCCAGGATCTGCTGGGAAAGCACCTTGCGTACTGCTGGCTTATCCTCGACCCTGACAAAAGCAGGTCACATGGATGACAGAGATCTGAGGACAGCAAGGAGAAGAAACGAGGACATTAAAAACAGCATGGAATTGCTTCTGCGGGGAGCACTGGTGGGGTGAAGAGAGTGGGTACTTAGTGTTTCCCAAGAGCTAACTTCTCGTAGGCACAGAGTTCTGGGAGGGACAGAGTACCGCCTAAGAAACCCTGTGGGGACTAGAGAGGGAGATGGAGAGGGGCAGCGCATGCCCGTTGGACTCTCTCTGCCCTCGCCGGGGCTTTTGCTGTCAGGCCCAGTGGTAAGCACTGGCAAGGGCTTCTGGGAAGCGCTGCTTGCAGCTTCCTGCCCCTGCTCTCCTGAGCTGCCAGGGCTTGCGGTGGGGAGCGGAGGTCAAAAGGCAAACCTGCGCTCAGTGGAGACTCCGTTGTGCATCTCCGAGGCCCACAGAGAGCAGCTGGAGCAGCTATCGCTCTGTTTCTCATGAGAAACCAACACCACACTGCACAGCGATGCTGGATGCTCCCAGGTTTCCCACGAGTATCCCATGTCGAAACGCAAATTTATAACACAGTTCGCACAAGTAGTATTTAGCTTATTTGTCTGGCATTATACACATTGTGTGTACAGTAGGTGCACAAGGTTGTTGGCTAAAGAATAACCTCAATATAATTAGGGTGCGGGGGGTCTTCTTGTTGCCTTCTAAAGTCTACAGGAAAATCGCGAGCGTCATTCTCAGAGTTCTTTGAATGACCATCTGTGATGCTTTCCCTGGGGAAAGAGTACGTCCTTGAGAAGCGAAGTTTAGCCAGGGTTTGGTGGAGGCAGGAATCTAGCCCATCTACGCAGAAGCCACGTGCACCCCGAGAAAGACCGTAGGAGGACGCAGTAGACATATCTTGACATGAGATTAAAATAGGAGGGGGGTGAGGAGTGTGCCTACTGGAGCCCTCCACCGCTGCCACTCGGACCCTTCCACTGTGGGCTGAGTGTCTCAAGGGCGAGGGCAGCTCAGAAGTCCCCAGCTCAGGGGTCCCTGTGCTCCTCTCTCGCCCTGCTCTGGGCAGCTCTGGCTCCCCCATGTGCTACCTCTGGATGATTGCTGTCCAGCCTCCGCTGGGGAGCTTCCTTCCCCCAGCCCGCTCAGCTCAGGTCCTCCCTGCCTGGATCTGGAGCTGCCTGTGTCTCAGCGTTTCGATCTGCTGCTGACTTGTGGATGCGAACTCTTCCGAGCCTGACACTGTGCTGAGTAAATGGAAAGCAAGAGCGCCCACAGCCTCGCCCAGAAGCCCGGAGGAAGCGCTGTCCGAGCCACGTGCGAGCCCAGCCAGGGCCCAGCCGGGGCTGCGGGGCAGAGAAGCAGGGGACACGTGGCTCACATGTGTGATGAGCAAGGAGACAGGGCGTCAAGGTGGCCCGAGGGGAAAGAGGGCCCAGCGTTGCGGGTGGGCAGGGAGCTGTGCCCTGACTCCAGAGTCTGGGAAACAGTTAGGCTGTCACGGATCGTGGCCTCCTGGTGTCAGCCCGGGGAGGAGGGAAAACGCTCAGCAAGAGGGCTGGCCGGGGGACACAGCACAGGGTGGGGACGGTGCAGCGGTGAGGCCCGGGGTGCGCTCCCAGCACCTCTGTCCTTGTCAGAAACAAGTAAGCAAACAAAGATAAAGGCAAAAGAAATAGAAATTTAAAAAAAAAACCAGAAACAAGAAAGATTAGCAAAAATAAGCAGGAAATACACAGGTCCTGGGCACTTCTGAGTGTCGCGAGGGCGGGAGGAACACTCGCAGAAGACAGTCTAGGAATGGTTTGAGGCTGGCTGGCAAGCCAAGGGGGAGTCCCGTGGTGAGGGACTCATACAGGGCCCCAGACTGCTGGCTGATGCACCTGGGCGACCTCCACTGGGTTTCACCACTGAGGGAAGCAAGCTGATTTATTTATTTTAATGTATTTGGTACAAGGTCTCGCTGTGCAGTTTGGACTCATAGTGATCCTCCTGTTTCAGCTTCTCCAGCGCTGGAATTACCAGCATGCACCATGATGACCGGACTTGGTCACTGGCTCGGCACGCCCAGAGGTGGGGCTGGCGCAGCCTGTGGTACTGGGGATCAAACCTGGTCCCTGCGCTTGCCAGGTGGGTGCTTAGTCTGCTGAGCTATCTTGCCGGCCCTTTTGAGCACTTACTTCTTATGCAGAGTTTCCTGATGCCTGCTTCTCCTGGGCCATAGATGTCAGTTCTTCACCCAACTAAGAAGTAGGGGTAAGAGAGCCCACTAATAATCAGGGTCACATGCAGAAGATTACAGGGAGTGAAGACAGAGGAGGCAAAACACACCCTTATGGAGTAGCCGTGGTAGGGCAAGGGGGTGAGGGAAGAAGCTCAAGAAAGAAGGTCAGGGGACCAGAGAACCAGAAGAACTCTGCTGGCGTAAACTAAAGAAGAGTGTGTTTGGCAGAAGAGAGAAGGAAGCCAAGGGAATAAGGGATAGTGGGGCTGGAGGGTGGAAGGGTGCATCTGTCGATGGAAGGGCATAAGCACATCCTGCAGGAAGCCCGAAACAGGAAGTCAGCCCAATGGGCCACATGGAGGCCCTGAACTGGGACTGGCTCTGCTGTTCAGGGTGGCGCTGCGTGGCGGAGGGGTCCTGCGTGCTGCCCGTGGCATCCATGCAGCAGAGCTGGGGGCAAAGGTTGGGGCAGCCACATCAAAGCTTAGATAGCAAAGTTGGTTATAAATACTTCCACCCACCACCCCACGGAGATCCCAAAGTATTTCATTCTGTCCAGAGTTCCAATACTCAAACCACAAAATAGCCCAGGGATGTAATGGTAATCCGAGGCTGAGTACAAATGAGATTAGCCGGTGTGCCGCCCTCGGTCTGCTCCTACTCACTGACCCGGAGTCTTCCCAGTAACATCAAATCCTTTAATATTGGCAAAGGGGGTTCCATCTGGGAGTGTTTAGATGCTTTAGTGATAGCCTCGGGCCGAGATAGATGGTAATATCTACTGAAATGAGATTCGCTGTCACAGGAAATTCCAGCGGCCGGGCGTCCAAGGGCCCCACGTTTTCAAGCTGGAGCAAGAATGTGATAACTCCGTGAACAAATTAGGCACAGCACCCAGATAATGGAGAGGTACTCAGGGTCGTATTGGTCGTTGTCTAACCGGAACCTCTACTTTTATGCATGGTGCTTGGGAGGACCCGCTGGTGAGTTGCCGTTCATGGTCGGCTGATCTGCTATTAACGCAATTTGTGCTGCTCTCTGAGCTCACTGCCCACACGCTTAATTCCTCCAGCACATCCAGCATGTTATCTGCGAGGTCCCCCAGTGCTGCTCCATCAATGCAAACCAGACTATACACAGATGAACAAAGGGAATTTAACTTTCATAAGTTGGTTTTAAAAATGCATTTACTTTGACTGCACTGAAAGAATCTAAAAAAAGATGAAAAGCATCTTTAGCATGCCAAAAACATCTGGTTTCATATTTTCAGACCAAAAGGAAATTGCATGAAGACTAAAATCTTATGTTTTGATTTATATTATTATTGGAGGGCTGAGAAACTGCCAGTCACCAAGTAAAATTTTATGATGATAAATAAATAAGGAAAACAATCTGACAAAACATGTTGCAGAACAAAGCTGCATTTCAAGTTTAATTAACTGATAACAATGTTTATGGTGGAGAAACTGTGCCACCAATTATCCAGTTAGTAAATGTATGCTCCTGATGCAAAGACAGACCCATAAAACGGCAGAAAGGGTTCTTCCTCCGCGGAGCGTTCCCGCCTTGACGAGCGGAGTTGGGCTTTGGTAGTGAGTCACATGTCAATTAGGACCCTCTCTGAACACGTGTGTGAGCGGATCTCCAAGTGCTGATACCCCCAAGTAGCGCATTTCAAATTGAGCAATAGTAGGGGAGCCAAGCTTTCCCAATAAGTGGGGAGATGGTATCTTCTAGAAGTGACGGGGACAGTCCAGATTCAACAGTCTGGCGAAGAAAGAAAAAAGTGCCGGGGAGGGGGAGACGAGAATGTTTTCATCTTTTCAGCACCATGCTTTTCCCTCCCCCCAAAACCTCAGACAAAGTTCTAACAAAGCGTTCCAGGCTTCCCGGCTCCCGCTCCCCGGAGGCCCGGGCCAGTGCCGCCACAGACGCGAGTTTGCCTTCATCCTGAGCGGGGCTGCAGCCTCTCCGCCGCTGGGAATCTTGCATCTAAAAGCACGGCGTCCTCAGCTGCTGGGGTTCAAAGACTGCACTATCACAGTTATTGTGTGTTCTCCGTGTGAAGAGTTTGCGTTCAGTCTACCGTGAAGACCACCCCGACCATCCTTCTGCATCGTTATAATTTTGGAGGGACACGTATCACAGCAGAATTGGGAAGCCGATTGATCTCGAACTCCCACTGGAGAGAGCCGAGGCAGCTGCGGGGCTGATGCGACCTCCCACCTTCCCCAGCTCTCGCGGTGCTGGCGCAGGAAATGCTCGGGCCCCAGCTCCAGGTGCACCGACCGCTCTGCTCGCTGTCTCGCCCAGCGCTTTCAGCTCTAATCACTGTCACCGCGCGTTTGGGCTCCGACAGTGAGCACTGGCGAAAATAAGATCAGTTAGCGCATCAAGCCGCGCATTCCAAATATTAGGTAGTTTCCCAATGGACGCCTAATGAAATCTAAAATACATATCTATCTGATATTAAGGGGTATAGTATTCAATCAAACGCTTTTGTTGGTGAAACTCAATTTTCTGTAGTCAGACAAAAGGCCTACAGAATGCAGAACAGTTGTGGAAAATTTCTGGAACTTCGAGCTTTGAGAAAGTTGCCATTAAAAACATTCTGAAACGCATTTGTTGATTCAAAAGGAAGCACAAAGCGTCTGGGATTCTGGTTTCCCTCGAATCCGCTCCGAGTGGCGCACGGCAATTTCCTGTGTGATTTCTCTTTTCTTTCCTCCAGTTGTGCTCGCTCATGAATTCATTTCATGCCGATTCTCTCTTTTTATTATAGTGCTCAGCAATCAATGCAGTTTGTTTGGTCAACTAAGGTTTTGTTTCTTCCCTGTTGTCCGCCCTCTGGGAACCAGGGTGGCTTCACCTCGCGCCTGCACGCATGCACGTCGTGGGCAGGGCAAGCTTTACAGCCTGTCTGCGGCGCTGCTGG